>JADRCD010217261.1:15697-30604 GCA_019843815.1 Montemys delectorum
TCCTAATTGTTAGACTTCACCAATTTTGTGAGAACTTCTGAACTCCTACAGGTACCCCAGAGAAAAATCTATGTGCAACCTGAGAAGCGTTTCACTTGAAGAACTTCACATTGAAAAAAGAGAATTCATTTGTTCAGCCATGAATATTTATTGGTAGGTACCATTGCAGGTTAACACAGGCGACTCATTCATAGCCCCTGCCACAGGGGGCTTACAGCTTATGGGACTGATGAGAGAAAACAGAGTTGGGGATACAAGGCCAGAGTTGTTTTGAAAAGATTAATCTGAAGATGAAGCAAGGCGCAGTGGGCCCTGGGAAGTCTGCTGAGGTAGTATGAGACTTAACTGAACCCTGAATACAGGGAGGAAGGAAGGAGACCGGCCTAGCAGGGTGGAGCTTGAGTACTGAGCTTGTGAGAAATCAGTTGTTCTGCAGGGATAATGCCTAAAATGGACTAGGGACAAGCAGGAAGAAAATCTTAGACCAGGGACTTCCTCCTCACACATGCCCTACCTCCCAATTCCCAGCCTCCCAAGAATTTCCTGTACTGAAACGTCACACAATCTGAAATTGATGGAAGGCTACCCCCAGTCACAACCTAACCCAGTGGGAATTCCAGCTCCAGGCTGAACCATGAGAGAGGCAGAGTCCTCTAAGACGACCCTGCTTATGACTAGGAGTGGGACAGAGCTACAAACAGACAAACAAAATGAAAGGGGGTGAATCTGTCCACTTAACAGTGCTCAAGAGGGACAGGTCTTGACAAAACCTGTTATGAGAGGTGGGGCACACAGGCACATGTGCAAGGAGGAGAAGGCACGTGAAGCTAAGGTCTCAGAACACTGGGGAGTATCATGGGGACTCGTCATCCCACAAGTGTGAGTCAAATGAAAAGAAACAGTGGGTTCTTAATACATACATGGCACATACATAGTCTGGCAACAGGGCATGCTTCCATCCAAAACACTGTCCCTGGGGCAAAAACACCAACATACAGAATACAGAATGTCAAAGGACCTCAGAGAAAGTAGCAGTTTTAGGTATTAAAACATATTAGCAGCCAAGCAGTGTTGGTGCATGTCTCCAATCCCACCAGGCAGAGACAGGTGGACCTCTGAGCCTGAAGCCAGCTTTGTCTACAGAGCGAGTTCCAGGAGGCACAGAACAGAAACCCTTGTCTCTGTAAAGTGAGGACCTGAATTCAGTCTGTAGAGCACACATGGTATCACACAGAGGCAGATGGGTGGGTTCCTGGAACTCACTGACTTAATCAGAGTAACAGGTGAGAAGCCTTATTTAAAAGAACCAAGTAGACTACTGTAGTGGTGCACACCTTAAATACCAACATTTGGCAGGCAGAGGAAGGCAAATCTCTGTGAAATTAAGAGGAGGTTAAGCTATGTAGCAAGTTCCAGAACAGCTAGGAATACACAGTGAGATGTCTCAAAAACAAAAACAAGCAAAAAACATGGTGGACAGCTCCTGTGGATTGCTCACAGCTTCCACAGACACACAGAACCACCCGTCCCTTTCCCCACACCTTATAAAATGCAGCTTGCTGAGACAGTAAATGCATCCCCTATAGGTGAGTAAGGAGCAGCTCTACAGAGGGCAAATAATGAGCTCACTTAGCAGGGGCGCTACTGTGTTCTGAATGCCAACCCAACTGGGGTCTGCGAGGTGGCAATTCCACCTTAGGCACTCAGCAAGAAAGGGGCTCCTGGCTCAATACTGTAGGTACTGTCCCAAAGCCCTGCCTGCTCCTGGAAGCACTACTCAACTGCTTCCCACCATCTCTTATTGTGCCATAATCCAAGGCAGACATGAAAACTAACCGGGCTCACTTGTATTGTTCTTGAGCCAGGTTTTTGCTTTGTAATTGAGGCTGGCTTTGGATTCATAGTCCTCTCACCTTGGTCTCCTGAGCACCAGGATTAAGCATGTGCCAGACACAGCCCTTACTTCAACCCTCCAATTCCCATTGCTCCAAAGCAGCAGCTGAGCTTGCAGAGCACAGGAATACCACCTCATAATGAAAGCAAATAAAAGTTTTGGTTAGGATTTACTTACTTCCAACAGGTCTGACAACAGAGACTCATGCCTAAGAGTATCTTACTACTCTTCCAGGACATAAGTTCGATTCCCAGCACCTATGTAGGAGGGCTCACTCACCTGTAACTCCAGCTCCAAGGGGCCATAGGCATCCTCAGGCAACTACATATGTGGCCAACACTCACCCAAACATGTATACATAGAAAACAAAAACTCGGCCGGGCGGTAGTGGCGCATATCTTTAATCCTAGCACTTGGGAGGCAGAGGCAGGCGGATTTATGAGTTCGAGGCCAGCCTGCTCTACAGAGTGAGTTCCGGGACAGCCAGGGCCACTCAAGAGTCTCGAAAAACCAAAAAAAGAAAAGAAAAAAACTCACTTGGCTCAAATACTCATCACAGGTCCTAGGTCTTAAAACTATCTACTGAGTCTTCCCTACAAATCAAATCTTAATTTGACATGAGAAGGCTGAGGGTCAGTCACTTCTGAAAGAGCCTGTACTTACTAGGTGACCATGAACGCCTCTTGAGCTCCAAGGTTTAGGTTTGACATGGTGTCATTGACATCCAGATTCTCAGCAGTGCAAAATGTGCTTCCAAGCTCAGGCCCGCACCCTTCCAAAGTACACTCCCAACCCAATACGTCTGCTAGGAAGCAAGGCTGAAGTAGTTGCCTAACCAGTCACAAGCAATAGGGGTGTACTGCTACGTCCCTATACACACACACACACACACACACACACACACACACACAGCTATACTGATACACATTTATCTGAGGTAAAAGAGAATGGGCCTTTCATATCCCAATCCACCCACAGGTGGATCAATCTATTTCTCAGATCAATCTGACGCTGTTACCCTTGGTCTCCAGAGAATAAGGGGCAATGCCATGCTCCTCCCATGACACCTCCTCACCTTGCACTGCAAATATTAACCAGCTCATCAGGTTAATAATACTCCTGACTAGGAAGAACTTCTTTTCTCAATGCAGGACTTAGTACCCAATTGTGAAAATCATTTTTACATTTACCAGTTACTGAATATCAGATGGGCCAGACTAGGCTTGAACTTGAGATCTTCCTGTGCCTGAGGCCTAGAGCATCTGAGACTATACAGGCCTGTGCCATCAGGCACTACTTGGGACTTTTCTCAGAAGCAATGTGGGGTATATCTTTGCTGCCCTTTCGCCTTGTTTTTTGACAGTCACACTACGCAACCTTGGTGGGACGGGAACTTGCTTCACAGACCAGGTTAGCCCACAGAACCACACACATGCTTTTTGCTTCCCAAGTGCTGGGATTATCCTCATGAACCAAGCCTGGCTCAGTTGTCTTTCTTGTCATCATAAGCTTTACTACATGCAGCATTATCGCTGCCTGAAACAAATGAAGTGCTTAAACTGACCCCAAAACAGTCATGTGACTTGGTTACCTCAGTTCCCAAGCAGATCTGTGAGGTACTGAGACAAAACCTGACAACCACACACCGTTTTCATCCCAACTACCCTTTCTGACAACAAAACCAGAACACATCTGTGACAGTTCAAAAGTCAGAGAGCTAGGGAGATGGCTGAGGATAGAGCACTTTGTGCAAGTATGGAGACCTGACTAATGCCCAGAAGCCACAGGAAAACCCAGACATGGCAGCCCAGCCCAGCCCAGCCCAGCCCAACACACACACCCACAAACGCACGCTCGAACATTAGGAAAAGTTAAATTTGACACTCTGGTTGTCTACAGACTAATAATGACTTGTCCACAGAGGCTTGTGTGGACAAAACCGTCACCCATGTCACACACAGCATTCAACACACAATACTGGGAAGTGAGTTTTAGCAGTCTACATTGCCAGATGAAGTTTTCATCCAGAAATATTTTAATAAAAATTGGCCTTTTTCCAAGAAACACCCACTGCATGTCCATCAGTAAAAGAGAACCGTAACAAAATAGAAAATTTACCATATGGCTATGATTTAAAGAAAAAACTGCAGAGCCTGGAGCACATTAGCCAAGTCCAATATTCAACCAAATTTTCTTATGGCCCACCAAGAACCCAACAGACAGCAGAGTAGAGCGTGGCGCAGACCACTGGGGCCCCAGGCCTCACAGAAGCACCTCCATAAGCATCCCAGTCTGGGGCGTGATTTTAGGGTAAGGCAGAACAATGTTAACACACACGTACACAGGATCAAAAAAAGTCTATAGTTCCCCCACATACTCTGAATCTGAAAACAAATCTAGAATCTTTATTACTTTTCTTTAAACAATTGCCAGGACCGGAATCAAAGATAAATAGAAGGCACAGTTTTGCTTGGTTTTGTTATCAGATTTGGGGGTTTGTTTTCTTGTGGGAATTTTTTGTCCTTTTTTCTTTTTTTTTTTTCTTTTTTTTTTACAAATACAAATAAAACATGAAAAACTCTACCTCAAAAAAAACCTAACAGTTCAACAAAAGTCCTTAGCTGTGTTCTAGACATTGACAGGCTACATCACAATTTAAAAATCCAATGGTAAAAATGGAGGTTTAGAATTGTTTGGTAATCACATGTCAAAAGAATAGAGTTCTGGAAACACCTTTTATTCAGTTAGCCACATCAGCAGGGACCCAGTGGCAGTTGCCAAAGGCAATTTTTCCACACCAGAAAGGAGTCGTGACTTGATTTTTCCTGCTTCCAACATGTTTATCAAATCCTGTGTCTCCCCACAAATGAAACATCCGTTGTCAGTGAAATCGAGACACGCTCCTCTGGGGAATGGCCGTGAAAGTCCAGTCTGTATATGCAGCGTGAGCGGGAAGGTCCATCTTCCTCTTCTTCTTTACAAATCTATTCCTCCTAAAGTATCATTCCGGAGAACTGGGAATGGAGGACTAAGGGGTCAAGGGAGGAAAGGGCTTGGGGAGCACACACCATGAACACAAGCGAAATTAAAATTGTACAAACTCAAGCAGTTTATAATAGACTACTCCGAGACACCAAAGGCTGGTTGAAGGAATTCACCATTCTGCAGGAGCCAGGGCTGTGTGCTGTGTGGAGATCTGAGCCAAGCAATTCACTGCCTTGGAGTTGTAATCCCCCTGCCCACGCCAAAGCCTGGTTTCTGCACCATGCCTCCGCGGGGAGGGCCTCTCATCCCACCACTCGGCCCACCACGGGGGCCTCCAGGTCCCCGAAGGCGGTTATCCCTGCGGTCGCCTTCTCTGGCAGCTCGAGTCTTCTTCTCTTCCACATTCAGGCGGACCGCGCCTCGGAACATGATGGGCTGTGTGAGGACCAAGGAAAGCAAATCAGCTCCTGACCGGAAACTATCAACAGTGAGCAAAGCCACCCTACTGAGCAAGCGGCTTTCAACCAACTAGTTCTCACAAACGTGATGAGCTCATAAAACATCTTTCTGTGTTACTGGTGCATGAAGATGTGGTGAACTGTGCAAGAAGGTGCAAGAAGTAGAAAAGCGCCAATTTAAACAGCCCTGAAGCATGAGTATCATTGTACTAATAATACAGCAAACTTCAGTAAACACCATGGTAAAGACACCTCCACAGCTTTGAGAATAAAACCTTTTCACATACTTAGACAAAATATTGGTACCTCAAGTAAAAACACCATGAAACTGACTTAATTAAATAAACTTTCTAGAGAAAGTAGTGTGTGATCACACAGTAACACTCAGCAAGCCAGTGCTGAAACCCCCCCCACACACAGACACAGACTGAAGGAGTACAACACAGTGAGATGGAGAGAGGGCAGAAGGCACCTGAACCATCCGTCTCCTGCAAGCACAGCTTCTGGGAGGTGAGCCTAAACAGCCAGAAGCCTTGGAGTTATCAAACTAGGTAACTCCACTTCCAAGGCATATTTCCCACTCTTCTCACCCCTAAAGGCACTACACACACCTGGCACACACACATACATGCAAGCAAAAACCACAGACGTAACACACACACACACACAGCTAATTTGCTTACCCTATTATTAAGGACCTTCTGAACAGGTTCAGAATCATCAAACACAACAAAACCGAAATTGGGTAACTTGCCACCACTGTTGATGCGCAGCTCCACCACATTCCCATAATCTGCAAGAGTAAAACACTCATAACTTCTCTGCAGACACCCAGCTTACACAGCATGCAGTTTAGATCAAACAAAGATGAGCTATGAACTTAAATGCAGTTGATTGCTAAAATGTCATATTAAAATGCAAAAGAGTTCAAATGCCCCTTAGATGAATACTTATAACTGAGATCATAAGTTCTTAAAGCTATGGAGTTTTTGAATATCAGAGCTTAAAGAAATGATCCAAGTTGACAACACATTGTGTCTCAAATGTTCCTTGTATTCCACTGTAAAGGAATTCCATATAAGACTGTAGCGTGCCTACAACTCACGACACTGAGGTCAAGGTGGAATTTTCCACTTGGTGTCACAATCAAGGGAAGTACCAGTTATGACATTTGTCATTTTAGAGCGAACACTCAGCCCAAAACTCAACAAACCACTAAGACCTGATGCTATACCTGTGCCTCCACTAGGTGGCACTGCCTAAGAACTCACTCATGGCCACACTGAGAATTGGCACCTACTTTGGAAAAAATCCTTCAGTTCAGACTTGTCAACCTCATGTGGCAGGTTCCCAATGAAGAGCTGGTGACTGTCAGGGTGCCTCACCATCCTTCGAGGTTCCACATCTCCTGGTTCACCAGCCTCACGGACTTAAGAGACAAAACAGACTCTCAGGGACTCTTCATAAACAAGTTTCCCTCTGCCCAAAACCAAGTCGTTTCCATTGCCCTAGCCAGGCCCGAAAGTGAGTTCTTATCTCAAAAGCACCCCAAGCTAGAAGTCACCAGAGTTCTTACTTGGTCGAGGTCCTCTCTGAGGAGGGATATTGATCCGCTGCTCTCGAACTCTCTGATCTCTCTGAGGCCTTTGTGGTGGAAGCTGAGAGTCAGGTTTAGATTCTGGACGGGGCTAAAAGGGTTACAGATCAACCTTTGTGAGAAGCCAAAGTAGTTTATCTGATCTTAATTTTCTTCTAAAAAATTTCAACTTACATTGTGTGTGTGTGTGTGTGGTATGAGAGAGAAGGCTCTGTGTATGCATAACACACACACATACATACACATACACACACACACACACACACGTCTCATATGTCCAGCTCAGGTGCCTTTGGCGCCCTGGGCCACCTCACCAGCTCTATCATTTGTTTTTCATTTTCCTTTTTATCCCACATGTCTAAGTGTTTTGCTTGCATGCATCTGTGCATTTTGACAGGAGGCCAAAAGAGGGCATTGAATCCCCTGGAATTGGAGCTATAGATGGTTGTGAACCACCATGTTGGTGCTCGCAATTGAACCCAGATTCTCTTCAAGAACAGGAAAAGTTCTTTCTTAACCATTGAGCCATTAATACAACCATGTTCCCTGCACACTTTTTTAACTTAAATGTTTATATTATATATATATATATGTATAACTTAATATACATATATAACTTAAAATAAACGTGTGTAAGGCAGGAGAGATGGATGGTTCAAAGTTAAGAGCACTGGTAGGTCTTTCTGAGCATCCAGTTCAAGTTCCAGCACCCCTGGAAGTGCCAGGGATTATGTATGCCCTTTTCTGGCCTCAAGGACAGCAGGCAGACACATGATGCAAACAAACTTGCAGGCAAAATATCCATAACCATTCAATAAAAAATAAATGTTTAAAGAGCTCCAGGTCAACAGAGTCCTTGTCTCAAAAAAGTACACAGCTCCCCAGGAAAAATGGTGGAAGTTGGCCTCTAGCTTCTACCTGCATGCATACTCTTATAGAAAGAAAGCTTCACATACATCAAAAAGACCCCGCTTTCTGGTAGGTGCTACTCTATCTAACTACTGTGAAGTTCACCACACTGCAGTCCTGAACCAGGGAAACTCCTTCTATCCTCTCCCTAAATACTAGGCTCCCTCCCTGTACTGGTTGGTTTGGTGAGTCAACTTGACAAAGGCTGGAGTTATCACAGAGAAAGGAGCTTCAGTTGGGGAAATGCCTCCATGAGATCCAGCTGTAAGGCCTTTTCTCAATTAGTGATCAAGAGGGAGGGCCTCTTTTGGGTGGTAGCATCTCTGGGCTGGAAGTCTTGGGTTCTATAAGAAAGCAAGCTGAGCAAGCTGAGCAAGCCAGGGGAAGCAAGCCAGTAAGGAACATCACTCCATGGCCTCTGCATCAGCTCCTGCTTCCTGACCTGCTTGAGTTCCAGTCCTGACTTCCTTTGGTGATAAACAGCAACATAGAAGTGTAAGCTGAATAAAGCTTTTCCTCCCCAACTTGCTTCTTGGTTATGATGTTTGTGCAGGAATAGATACTCCCATTCTCTAACCCTGTTAAATCTCACATCCAAAGCATAGTTAAATAGTTAAATCTGCCCCAAAGTCCTAGATTCAGGCCCTTACCTGTGACACTGGCACTTTGACCACATGAGGTGGTGTCCCCGTAACTGGAACAGCCCCACTGGGAGGAAGGTTCTTACTAGTCACAGATGCCCAAGAAAATGTCTAGGGAAGAACAGGACACATCAGAGCGACACTGAGCCATTAACTTCTGCTTCACATGACCTCTGCATCACTCACAGGCAGGAGAGTCTAGAAGCACCTGCCATCTCACAACTGTCTTGGAAGAGTCAAGCCTATCACCACACCCCCATAATCCCAATACTTAGGGGAATAAGACAGGCCAGCCTGGGCTAAATAGTTAGATCATCTTAAAGTAAACCAAGTAATTATAACGAAGAAAATTTTTTTAAAAATAAATTAGCACTGTGTCTGAGGGGGTGAGGGGTAGCATGCCTTTAAGCCCAGCACTTGACAGGCAGAGGTAGGTGGATTTCTGAGTTCAAGGCCAAGCCTGGCCTACAGAGCAAGTTCCAGAACAGCCAAGGCTACACAGAGGAACCCTGTCTCAAATAAACACACTAGCAGAGAATGGATATGTGGCTCAATTAGCAGCTTTGCACAAACTCCTGGGTTTAGTCCTGAGTGCCTTATAAATCAGGTATGGCAACACAGAACTATAATCCCAACAATCAAGAGATAGGAGCCAGAGATCATCCTCAGCTTTGTTTGGAGTTTGAGGCCAGCCTGGGCAACATGAGAATCAGTCTCAAAACAGGATGAGCTCTGTAGCAGCCAATGCCTGGCACATGCACACCCATTCACAACCTGGGGCTGATCTTTAGCATAGCAACAAGAAACAGGTAATAAGACAGCAATCCTAAGCCACAACCCATACCCTTAAGTCCTCCTGTGCTGGGGCCACATCTGCCGGAGCCGGGGAAGTGCTCTTCTGCACATCCTCGGGAGCAGCTTCTTCCAATGCAGGCTCAGGCTTGTCCTCTTGAATGTCGGACACAGGTTCCGGCTCCGGCTCTGGCTCCGGCTCTGGTTCTGGTTCCACAACAGGCTCCTCTAAATGCTCTTCCAAGTCATTGCTGTCATGGGAAGGAAAATTCGACCTGTCTCTAGGATTCACCCAGAAACTTTGAGCCATCCATCTAATGACTCCAGAGAAACGTCACAGGACAAAAACTTGTTTCCTTAATTCTGATGAACATAATATTCAAAACAGAATCAAATGGTTCTCATTCAGTTGCTATTAATTGGCATATATATGTGTGAGTGCATGTGTGTGTGTGTATGTATCTATGTATCACAAAACCCTTGTATTGAATGAGCTAGAGAAAGATCAAACTCTCTGAGGCCTAACACAGGCCCGGCAAGCCAGGGCCAGCCAGTCTCAAAATATAGTAAACGTTATCATCTGTGACTTTAACCATACAAAACAGGCCCATAGAAATACACAAGGGGGCTGGAGAAGTGGCTCAGTGGTTAAGAGCACTGGCTGTTCTTTCTTCCTGAGGTCCTGAGCTCAATTCCTAGCACCCACCTGGTGGCTAACACCCACATACTGTCTCTGTGATCCAATGCCCCTTTCTGATGTGCAGAAGCACATACATACAAAACACCCATATACATATCATCTTTAACAAAAACCACACACCAGGAGTTCTGGGAGAAAAGACATCAGTTAGGACTAAACAGTGATTATATTCCCACACCAGCTGCCAAGGAACGCTGTCCCTGGCCCTTGTTCTCCTTCCTAATACCTGACCTCAGTAAGTAGGTCTGTGGTAAAACACATCTTCACTCTCAGCCTAGAGTGAACAGGTGTGACTACACCTTGCTAAACACTTGAAAGGGAGCACTGAACCCTGAGCATTGGCATATGGGACAATTACAGCCTGGTGGCTCATCAGGACCATAAAAAACTGAGACAATACCACACTCATTAATTGAAGTCATGAGAAAATTTTAAATGAGAGTTTTGTCATGTAGCCCAAAACTGTCCTTTTTAAAAAAAAGTATTTTTATGTCTACATACGTTTTTAAGTATATTCAGTGCACCAAAAACATGATTCCTGAAGCTGGAGTTAAAGGAAGTACTAAGCTGCCATGGGGGTGGTGGGAACTAAACTCAGGTCCTCTGCAAGAGCAGCCAGACATTGAGCAGTCTCTCCAGCCCCCAGGACAGCCTTCAAGTTGTTTTTTATTGCATCTACTTACTGTGGGGAGGAGGGCTAAGACACACATGTCACAGCACACACATGGAGGTCAGAAAAAAAACTGAAGGAGTCAATTCTCTTTCCAACACAGGGTTCCAGGAATCTAACTTAGGTTACCCTATGACTGCGCTTCCTGAGCTGCAGGGCTGGGTTATGAAACTCCATTGTTACTCAGCTTATAGGTTTGAAATCTTATTACTCTAGTTAAATGTACTCTTCTGATACATGTGTGTATGCCTACAATCCTAGCATCTCCAATGCTCAGACAGTTGTTCTAGGCTTAGCCTCAGCTACATGGTGAGTGAGCAGCGAGCAGCTGTCTTATAACAATTAGCAACCTGAACCATACACATTCAACAGATTCCACAGTACCGCCTATAAAATAAAATAAAAAGTTGCATATTGCTAGTTATTAAAAATAACACATTTAAAATCTTTTCCTAAAAAATTACCATTATATTGTTGCTGAGCCCATGCAGGCTATGTTTACAGCAATCCCCCTGCCTAAGCCTCTGGAACACTGGGATTACAGACATGTCTCCACATCTGACTTACACAATGCTGAGGATCAAACCCATGACTTGGCTGCTACTTGCCAACCTCTCTCTCCAGCACTACAGACACCCAGACTCCACTCATCTCCTGAATTAATCCCTAGAAGCCAAGTCTGCCTCTAGCTAATCCAAGCTCCTATTGCAAGCCTGGGCAAGTGAAGAGAACTCCCCTTACCTGACGGTCTGATCATAGAAAGTTCCAGAATCATCAGGCACCACCTCTGGTGTCTGCTGTCTTTCTTCAGGTTCTTCTACTTCTTCCTCGGATTCTAAGAAAGGAAGAGATGTAAAACAGCTACAATCTACATTCATAAACTTCTTAATTTACAACTTCTTCTACAGACAAAAAGAAACACAGTAAGGAAAGCAGGGCAACTTGGTAAAGCCATAGCACAGACTTTGAGGGACAAATTAAGCATTTTAATTAAGAACACTGAATTTTAAAAATAAATAAATGAATGAATGAATGAATGAATGAATAAATGAATGGGTGATGGCACACGCCTTTAATCCCAGCACCTAGGAGGCAGAGGCTGGTGGATTTCTGAGGCTAGCCTGGTCTACAGAGTTCCAGGACAGCCAGGGCTACACAGAGAAACCCTGTCTCGAAAAATCAAAATAATAAATAAATAAACAAATAAACAAATAAATAAATAGGCTCTTTAAATCTTTAACAAAGCTGTTTGCTCCTGCCTTGCCTTCCCTGCCTGTCATCATGCCTTCCCAAGATACTTTTTCCCCCTTAAACTGTGAGGGGAAAAAAAAACACTTTCTTTCCAAAGTTGGAGTATTTATCACAGCAACACAGAGAAACTGAGATGTCTATCACAAGATTCAGAACTGCTCTGAATCTAGGGGTGGGGATGGAGGAGGTTACTCTACACTGGGCTCACTAGCTTTACTTCTGCCTTAGCTGAGAAAACCAAGTATACAAAAGGAGTGAAGAGAGTACAGAGGCCCACCTGGAGGGCACGCATGCTCCAAGTAACTGAGGCTAGAGAACACCCTGCATGAGAATTCAGTACTCGCCACCCTGCTGTGGTCGCATGGCTCTCACCAGGGTGGAAGGATGCTTCCCCTGGGCCAGTACCCCAGAGTGAGACAAAAAGTGGGTGTGGGGATCTCTCAAATTCACACCCTCAAGAGTTAACTCCCCTTTCCCAGAGATGCAACTAACAGTAACACAGAGTGATACAAAACCTCTTCTTATAAAGGAAATATCAGACTGTGAGAAACAGTGCAAAGTCAATAGGAAAAAAAAAAAAAAAAAAGCCAACCGCCTCTTAGAGGATGCATCTGCCTGTTAGCTGTGTTAGCCAGCCTACAGAAGGAAGGACTGCACCTAATGGGTCTCTATATACTTAGAGCTCAGGACACACAAAGACTACTCCCCAAAAGGCCTGATGCTGCATCCTGCTCTGGCCTTTCTTCCAGGCGCCTTCTATACTTTCAACAGCAAAAAGCTTAAAAACAGCGTCCTCTGCAGAGCCAAAGGCAGGCACTTCCACTGCCCATTCTACAAGACTAGGGTGAGGCTCCCTAGATAGATGGTGTGCTTTCACCACCACTCAGTGCAACACAGGTACATCAGGCCTTCTGCATGGTATCTGCTCTGAGCCATGCTAACTGGCCTGCTTCTAACTCAAGAGTAACTACCCACTCACATTAACTAGGTGTTGTGGTTTGAAGAGGTGTAGCTTCCACAGATTCATGTGTTTCAATGGCTGGCCATAGGGAGTGGCACTATTAGAAAATAGGGGCTTGCCCAGCAGTAGTAGCATACACCTTTAATCCCAGCACTTGGGAGGCAGAGGCAGGCGGATTTCTGAGTTAAGGTAAGGCCAGCCTGGTCTACAGAGTGAGTTCCAGGACAGCCAGGGCTATACAGAGAAACCCTGTCTCAAAAAAACAAAAAAAGAAAGTAGGGCCTTCCTTACTGGAATAGGCATGTAGGCATGGCCTTGCTGAAGGAACTTTGTCTCTGTATAGGTGGACTCTGGGTCTCTTATGCTCAAGCTCCACCTAGTGTAGAATCACAGCCTCTTCCAGGATGTCTTCTGATTCTAGATGTAGAGCTCTGGGTTCCTCCAGCACCATGTCTGCCTATATACTGCACACTTTCTGCCATGATGATAATGGAATGAACCTCTAAAACTAAGTTAGCCCCAATTAAATGTGTGCCTTTGTAAGAGTTGCCTTGGTCATGGTGTCTCTACCCAGAAATAAAATCCCTGTAGACCCCTCACACTGGTAATTCTTAAATTACAGTGTAACAAGAAACCTTCTCTTAAGTTAGTTTGATGCCACATAAGTAACCATGACAACAGCTTCACACTTACCCTCTTGAGGCTCTGTGACAAAGCCACCGAAGACCTCGTCTTGGTATCTGAAGATGTCATTGTGAACATAGAATTTGTTGGCAACAGAGCCCTGCAATGTCAGCAACAAGTTTTCAGTTATTAAGACTTACAAAATACTGAAACATGAGCTTTATCTGTTTCCTGCTTCTGATACGATGTGGTCAACCTCCTCATATTCCCACTGTCTGATATGAAGGACTGTACCCTCAAAAAAAAAAAAAAGTGGACCAAAGCAAACCCTTCCTTCTTTTAAAAATCAAAAATCACTATACCAGTGGTTCTCAGCTATGGGAGATTTTGCCCCCAGCAGACATCTGGCAAAGTCTAGAAACATTTCTGTTTCACAGCAGGGGTTGTCTTCTAACCACTGAGAAAAATCACAAAGACTACTAAGTGCCAGCAGTATTCATGACAGCCAATACCATCTGTGCCAAGACTGAATGTCCTACAGTTTGAAATGATTGTACACAGTTGTAAAGAACCTCATAGACATTGTTAAAATATCCATCCTTACCACCAGATGGTCACACACAGAAACAAAGAGAAAGGGAAGAGGAAGAAAGGAAGGGAGGGAGGGAGGGAGGGAGGGAGGGAGGGAGGAAGGAAGGAAGGAAGGAAGGAAGGAAGGAAGGAAGGAAGGAAGAGTCTTTTATAAGAGGCCAAAGACAGACTTTTTTCAACCATTTAGAGGAATGGTAGTTTCAACTCCAGCAGGCATTTAAAATGCCCTCTTATGTAATAAGAAGATCTATCAATCCAGATACGGTGGTATAACTCAAAGATTCTCATGTGAGTTTTGACACGAGCCCAAATCCAATCATCTTACTTATTATTGGCTGTTCAAAATTTCTAAAGCTGTTCCCTCATCCATAAAAAGTGAAATACCAAAACATACCATAGAGCTTTGTGTACTGAGGTGGTTTACACAATAATATATTTTCTTAAGGGAGATAAATGCTTCCTTTAAGACAGAAGGAAACTGAGTCTGTAATTAACAATATAAGCTGTAAAATCCTATGCATATGGAGAAGTCATCACATCGTTTTCTTCCTTCTTCTCCTCCTTTCTTTCTTCCTTCTTCCTCTCCTTCCTTCCTCTTCCTCCTCCTCGTCATCAAGTCTTTCTTCTCCTTCTTTCCTCTTCCTCCAAGATAATCTCTTGGTTTACTGTGGGCTGGCCTCAAGCTTACAAACTTCCTAACTCAGCTTCTTAAAAGGTGGAATTATTGGGCTGGAGAGATGACCTAGTGGTTTAGAGGACTGGCTGCTTTTGCCGGGGACCGAGGCTCAATTCCTGGCACCCACAGAGGCTCACTACCATCTGTACCTCCAGTTC
>JADRCD010217262.1:0-50176 GCA_019843815.1 Montemys delectorum
TTCTGTTTCAATTTTGTGGAATAGTTTGAGGAGTATTGGTATTAAGTCTTCTTTGAAGGCTTGATAATCTGCACTAAACCCATCTGGTCCTGGGCTTTTTTGGTTGGGAGACTATTAATGAATGCTTCTATTTCATTAGCAGATATGGGACTGTTTAGATCATTGATCTGATCTTGATTTAACTTTGGTAATTGGTATCTGTCTAGAAAATTGTCCATTTCATCCAGGTTTTCTAGTTTTGTTAAGTATAGGCTTTTGTAGTAGGAACTCATGATTTTTTGGATTTCCTCAGTGTCTGTTGTGATGTTTCCCTTTTGATTTCTGATCTCTTTAATTAGGATAATGTCTCTGTGCCCTCTAGTTAGTCTGGCTAAGGGTTTATCTATTTTTTTAATTTTCTCAAAGAACCAGCTCCTGGTTTGGTTGATTCTTTGTATAGTTCTTTTTGTTTCTATTTGGTTGATTTCAGCCCTGACTTTGATTATTTCCTGCCTCCGACTCTTCTTGAGTGAATTTGCTTCTTTTTGTTCTAGAGCTTTCAGATGTGCTGTCAAATTGCTGGTATATGCTCTCTCCAGTTTCTTTTGGAGGCACTTAAAGCTATGAGTTTTCCTCTTAGGACTGCTTTCATTGTGTCCCATAAGTTTGGGTATGTTGTGGCTTCATTTTCATTAAACTCAAGAAAGACTTTAATTTCTATCTTTATTTCTTCCTTTACCAAGTTAACATTGAGAAAAGTGTTGTTAAGCTTCCACATGTATGTGGGCATTCTATTGTTTATGTTGTTATTGAGGGGCAGCTTTAGACCATGGTGATCTGATAGGATACAAGGAATTATTTTAAACTTCTTTTATCTGTTGAGGCCTGATTTGTGACCAATTATATGGTAAATTTTGGAGAAGGTACCATGAGGTACTGAGAAGAAAGTATATCCTTTTGTTTTAGGATAAAAAGTTCTACAGATATCCATTAAATCCATCTGTTTCATAACTTCTGTTAGTGTCACTGTGTCTTTGTTTAGTTTCTTTTTCCATGATCTGTCCATTACAGAGAGTGGGATATTGAAATCTCCCACTATTATTGTTTGTGATGCAATGTGTGCTTTGAGCTTTAGTAATGTTTCTTTTATGAATGTAGATGCCCTTTGAATGGAGAATAGAGGTTCATAATTGAGAGTTCATCTTGGTAGATCATACCTTTGATGAATATGAAGTGTCCCTCCTTATCTTTTTTGATCACTTTAGGGTAAAAGTCGATTTTGTTCGATATTAGAATGGCTACTCCAGCTTTTTTCTTGGGACCATTGGCTTGGAGGATTGTTTTCCAGCCTTTTATTCTGAGGTAGTGTCTATCTTTGTCACTGAGGTGGGTTTTCTGTATGCATCAAAATGTTGGGTCCTGTTTACATACTCAGTCTGATAGTCTATGTCTTTTTTGGGGGGAATTGAGTCCATTGATATTAAGGAAAAGTAATTGTTGCTTCCTGTTATTTTTGTTGTTAGAGTTGGAATTCCGTTCATGTGGCTGTCTTTTTTTAGTTTTGTTAGAAGATTACATTTTGGCTTTTTCAGAGATGTAGTTCCCCTCCTTTTGTTGGAGCTTTCCATTTATTATCCTTTGAAGGGCTGGATTTGTGGAAATATATTGTGTGAATTTGGTTTTGTCATGGAATACTTTGGTTTCTCCATCTATTGTAATTGAGAGTTTTGCTGGGTATAGTAGTTTGGGTTGGCATTTGTGTTCTCTTAGGGCCTGTATGACATCTGCCCTTCATCTTCTGGCTTTCATAGTCTCTGGGGAGAAGTCTGGTGTAATTCTGATAGGCTTGATTTATATATTACTTGATCTTTTCCCCTTACTACTTTTAGTATTCTTTTTTTGTTGTGTCAATGCTTTCTATGATGTCTTCTGCTCCTGAGACTCTCTCTTCTATCTCTTGTATTCTGTTGGTGATGCTTCCATCTACAACTCCTGATTTCTTTCCTAGTTTTTCTATGTCCAGCGTTGTCTCTCTTTCTGATTTCTTCATTGTTTCTATTTCCATTTTTAGGTCCTGGATGGTTTTTCTCAATTCCTTCACGTATTTGTGCTTTCCTGTAATTCCTTTAGGGATTTTTGTATTTCCTCTTTAAGGGCTTCTACTTGTTTACTTGTGATCTCCTGTAATTCTTTAAGGGATTTTTTTGTTTGTTTGTTTCCTCTTTAAGGGATTGTACTTCTTTACCTGTGTTCTCGTGTATTTATTTAAGGGTGTTATTCATGTTCTTCTTAAATTCCTCTATTACCTTCGTGAGATATGATTTTAGATCCAAATCTTGCTTTTCCGGTATTTTGGGATATCCAGGACTTGCTGTTGTGAGAGTACGAGGTTCTGATGAAGCCTAGTCAACTTTGTTTCTGTTGATAAGATTCTTGCATTCACCTTTTGCCATCTGTTGTTCTCTGGTATTAGATGTTCTTGCTGTCTCTGACTAGAGCTTGTTCCTCCTGTGGGTCTGTTCTGGGAGATCAGCTCTCCCCTGGTAAAACCCCAGTGCAGATGGCTGTGGATCAGTTGTCTGTCCTGTGTCCTGGGTTAGAGTACTCCCTGAAGGCAGGCTCTCAGCTTGCAAGGAAGGGGCAGGGAGGGCTGTGGATCCACAGTCTTCACTCCTACCTGTAGACAGAGGTTGAGAGGATCCTGACCAGGCTGCCCTGCCACTTGTGAGGCCTGTGCCTTCCACCTGGTCACCCCTTCCCCAATAGAATTTTTAAGGTCGCTTATTAGACAATTGTATCGTCTGCAAATAAACATACTTTGATTTATTTCTTTCACATTTGTATTTCCTTCAGCTGCCTTATTCCATTTGCAATACCATATTAAATTGAAAGAATGGACAAATTTTTCTTATTCTTGATTTTTATGTATTTACTTTTTTTCTATTTTTTATTAGATGTTTTATTTATTTACAATATCTCCTTTCCCAGATTCCCCTCCAAAAAAAAAAAAAAAAAAAAGAGAAAGAAAAAAAAAACCAAAAACTAAAACAATCCCCTGTCCTGTCCCCCACTCCCTGTGTTCACCATCCCACCCCCTCCTGCTTACTGGCCCTGGCATTCCCCTACCCTGGGGCATAGAACCTTCACAGGGACAAGGTCCTCTCCTCCCATTGATGACCCAAGGAGCTGAAGGGTTTGCAGCCCCTTAGGACAAATAACAATATGATTTTTGTGGAATTGTTTTCAGTCTCACAATATTTAAGTTGATGATTATAGGCATGATGTATATTCTCTTCTACCCAAATCTCCTTAGGAGTTTAGTTATGAAGGTTGATAATTTTTGTAAAGAGATTTACTGTATGATAAATATTTATGAGACTATTTGTTTGTTGTCTTTTAGTTTATTTATGTTTATTTATGATAGATTATCAAATTACATATACTAAACCATTTTAAAGTCAATATAATCATGGTGTATTATGTTTATGTTATAAATTTGTTTTACAAGTAGTTTATGGATAAGCTAAGGATTTATCTTTATAAGGAGAAATGGTCTGTGTGTGATTCTGTTTTGTTGCTGGGTCTTTATATGATTTATATATCAGGGCTACTGTGTCCTCATAAAACAGATTGAGCAATGATCTTTTTGTTTCTATTTTGTGGAATAATTTGTGGAGTCTTGACATTAACTCTTCTTTGAAAATCTGATAGAGTTCTTTCATAAAAGCATCTAGCCCCAGGCTTTTGGGGTTGCTAGAATTTTAATTACTGTTTGTATTTCACTAGGGGTTATAAGTCTATTTAAATTGCTTATCTGATCTTGATTTAACTTTTATAAGTGGTTTATTTCCAGAAGAATTTCCATTTCTTTAAGATTTTCCAATTTGATGGGATACAGGTTTTTTTAAATATGCCATTAGATATCTCTGCACTCCCTCAGCCTGTGATGTTATGTATGTCTCCATTTTGAACTGTAATTTTGTTTATTTGGGTATTCTTTCTCCACCTTGTAGTTAATTTAAATGGAAGTTTGTCAGTGTTCCTTATTTTCTCAAAAGGCCAACTCTGTTTCACTGATTCTCTGTTACAATTTTTTTTGTTTGTTTCATGCCTGAGTTTATTTCTTGACATGTACTCTGCTTTGTGAGCAATTTCTTACTTTGTTCTAGAGATTTTTAAATGTGCTGTTATGTTATCATAAAGTATCTTCATTTTTCATATAAGTATACATGTTACAATTATAATGTTTTATTTTCATTTGTCGTGCTGTGATTAAAATATTTTAAAAAATAATTCCATTAGCTACATAAAACCTAAAATTTCATTAGAGAAAAAGGAAATAAAGCACTAATCTTTATCTGTATATAAGCAAATAGTAAAATTTATAACATAAAGACCAGCTAAGCTTTCAATATACCCATGCAAATATATGCTTCTATAGGGACTCCAAGAAAGAAATGTTAAAATTTCTACTTGTACATCAACAATATTTACTACAGAAAGTAGATTATATATTATGTCATTGATAATGGGAGCAGCATTGTTGGGAAATTGCTCCTTTTTCAATAGATGGTTTTATTAAGATAGAAAACATATTTATGTTAACATTTACAAATCCTTGATTTTATTGTTTTGCTAGATAAACTAGTTGCACTAGTGGTTACATAGATCCTGTTTTGCTAGAATGAATATAGTCATAAATACTACTTTAAAGTAATACTTTTAAATTGTGATTTGTATTCATAAAAATTAATAGTCTTAAGTATATCTACCTATACATTAAAATTAACATGGAAAGTTCAAAGATGAACTGATAAACAGAAACGTAATTATGTTTTTAATGATTATTATAAATAAATTTACTCTATGTTTTATTTGTGAATTACTTGACATTGAGAGTACAATGATAAAATTTCTGCTGCTCTCAAAGTTTAGGAACAAATTAATATTTCAAAAACACTTCTGGCAATTTAATACACATATTAAATGATATTTAACTTTATTCAGTAAAATTGTTTCCTGAAATTAATTACCTTATCCTCCATTTGGGCTAATTATGAAGCAATACAATTGCAAATTAAATGTGTAAATGGTTTTGATTTAATTACATTGTCATAATTAATAATACAGGTAAGTCACTTGCACTAAAGACACCCATGATCAAAGGATATATTCCTAAAGGAATTTTTCAAAAAGTTTAATTATATTCTAAAGAGCAATGCCTGTGTATGCAAGTAAAAGATGAAAGAATATTAGTAAAAAAAAAATTACCAGTGGGATTCTTGTACAGAGTCTAAATTAAAACTTTAACAGCATCAGTATTTGCTTAATACAGTATGCATAGTAATAAGGTGTGATAATTTTATCAAATTGTTCCCTGAGTATCAATTTTTGTCAGATAAATTGAGCTATGCAATTAGATAAGATGCTCAGAGGGGTCATGAGTTTAGATCAGCAGGAGAACCCAGCCTAAGAAACACAAGGGCTTGAGTTTGTTCCTTAGCTCTGAAAAAAATTAAAGATATATCGTGCAATAACTGAATTGAGTACAGAGATGGTCTATTGTTCTCCTGGTTTTATGAGTGGCATATTGATGATTGAATATTTTTATTTTGAAGATTTCCTCTTCTGCACAAGTCTTTTTTGTAAAAACATCAATGTTTCAGCATAAAACCATAGGATAATCTTCAATATTCATATTGTTATAAATAAAAGTTTTTCAATTTAATAATCTTTATACATGTAGAAGGGGAGATTTGCAAATTATAGAAACACTGTGAGTCACACATTCTAAATTACAGTTTCTTAATAATTGTTCTCTAGTATATTGTGCTCATGTAAAATAAGATTCCAATTTGACCTTCAGACACTGAGATATGCAATAATTAAATTTTTAAAATCACATTTTTATGAAGTTATGTTATGATTATCCATCAATTAAAACTTATGAATGGATCATTATATTCTTCTCTTTTCAACATCTAATGGAAAAAAAATGGCAGTGATGAGAGCAGCTGTTTTATCCACTAATCTACATACAAAAACAATGAAAATATTAGTGCACCATTCAAATAGATTTCATATGATTTTTTAATTTAATTAACAGATCATGAAAGTATATCTGCTACTTATGTAGCTCATTATTACTTGGGAAAGAATCACATCAAGTATTTTATTATCTTAAGTCAGAGAGGTAGCTCAACATTTAAAATCATATTCTATTTTAGAAGATGTGCATTTCAGGTCCCAGAATGCTCTAAGCCCACCACTGATGACGTAACACCTCTGGTCTCTATGGCATCTGCAATTATATAAACAAATCCATAAAAACATACACATGTATACACATAAAGGATAAAATAAATCTGAAAAAGTTCACATATCTTTTACTTAGAATAATTTACTAATTAAGTTTCAGTCTAGTGGCCTCTATGAGCAGTATAACAATATAAAAACTTTGCATATTATGGTATTCATACTCAACACAGTAAGTCACTGTTTTAAAAATCTACATTTTCACACTGGAGTTACAATTTACTGTAGTTCAGAAGTTCAGATCATACAATAACACTTTGAGATGCTCAGTTACTGCTCACTATTTGAACAGGATTACCAAACATCTCAAAGGCACATATGATATCCCATGAAATGGTAAGGAAGTCCTTTTACGTGTCTTCCCAATAACCTCTCTATAACAGTGTATTCTGGGGGACACTTTTCCTTTATATTAGAATACACTTTCTGTAACTTATTGTAAAAACATAAATAATACATACCCTTTTTATTTACCAATGTAATATTACTTTTTCACATATTACAGTGAATAGTATAAAACACAAAAATATGTCCAAGCTATTATATTTAATACAGTTTCTTATTCAATTCTTATGCTACTCTTTATTTCAGAACATCATGACAATTGGGTATTCCATCAAACACCAACCTCAGATTTCTCATTCTCTCTCTCCTGCATTTATTTAATTGGGAGAATTTTATTTCTTTTTTTGACTTAAAGCTTTGTTGTTTATAAATAGAGTGAGAGCTCACAAGGAGGCTTTATATTTTCAGTAGTGTTTCAGCATGTGATTCAGCTACCTGGCCTTGTAATACAGTCTGTGTTGTTTTTCTGGTGCCCTAAATGGACTACTGTGATGCCCTCCACACATTCCATCCTTGAATCCCTCCTGGATGCTTTGACTTGCACACAATGCAACAATTCACTTCTGGCAGTGAGCTGAATGGAACACATTACGCACACATCCTGCATCCTGAACTGCTTACTGTTTACTCTGAATTGCAATTCAAGGCATCGAGGTCAGACTCTAAATCTCTGTACACTTCAGACTCCAGTTTTATCATAAATTTTGAGTCTCCTTTGCTTCATCCCATATTGGAGAGAGGCCTGAGATAAGTTGACTCCATGTGTAAAATCTTGGTTTATCAAAAGAGAGCAATGTTTTTTTCCCTTTTGTGAAAGAAAACATAAAGTTCTGCCTTCCCATACATGAAATAGAGTCTGAGAGCATGCCAATGCTGTTACTGGCTTAAGAAAACTGTAGCATTCTGGACACTTTATTCTTCCATTTCAAGAGAAACTAAACAAAACAGTGAAGTGATGTAATGTTCCTCTAATTTTAATACAGTGCTTATCTACTGAGTAGAGATAAATATAAGCTACCAAATGGATTTACACACACGTTTATCCAACTTCTTACAGCATTATCTCATTCTCATATTTGACCATTGAGTATTTACTTATTTTCAAGTAAATGGACGCTTGGAACTAAAGAAAGCATAATACGATGGATAACACACCAACAAAAACTCTGATACTTTGAAAGAGAAAATAAAACATTAATTGCTAAATTTTATATGTGTCATATACAGAAGTTTCCACCAAGCAAATCCAAACATCAAACTTCGTGTAAGTTAATAAAAACAAATATTGCTATGGAAAATAAAAAATCTTGTACCATATTAATTAAAAATCTGAAAATAAATATATGCCCTAAATAATAGTAATTTAATTTTAGTTTGATGCAAAACTATCCTAGAGCAACACAAGATAAATTACCAACATTATAATGTTATGCTGTTTGAAATGTATTTATTACCTCAAATTAACCATGAATATAATCAAACCACTAGGTCAGGGAGATAAATCCACAGACTTCCCAAGACTCACAGTCTATGCAAAGAAAATGTATACCTTCATAACAGCAAAAACAAAACTCAGGTTGCATGACACTTTGGAGAAAAGTAGATATATACATACATATATACATATATATATGTATATATGTATATATTTAGAAGAAGAGTATATATATACATATATATATTTGTAGGTGTAAGAGAGAGAGAGACAGAGAGAGAGAGACACAGAGAGAGAGAGAGAGAGAGAGAGAGAGAGAGAGAGAGAGGGAAATGGAGAATACACATGCTTGTGTAGATGTAAAGGCAAGAAGAGAGTTTCTACTACTGTGCATCTGGTATTGTAGGTAAGTGGGAAGCTCGGCTTGGTAATGGGTTCTGGGGTTCCGATTCAGGTTTTCTTTATTTAGCAAGCATTTAGAACCACTGAGGGAACTCTCCAGTCACTACACATTGTTTTTTCTTAGCAAACAAAAGATGAGTTCAAAATTTGTAAATGAAAATATTATATGACACATAAAAATCTCTAAAATTTAAGTTTGTAGGAATGTGCTATAAAGCAAAAATATACTTGGCTATGCAGATGATATTGTATTTCAACATCATATCATTGGCCTTTGCTATTTACGCATCACAATATTTTTGCGCTTGTGTTTTATCAACCATGTAGAAGTCAATACAAGTAAAGTCATTGCAGGTAGAATGACAAGTGAACCTGCTCAACATAGTTCGAGAAGACTGAAGAGTACAAAGGCATCAATGCTGGCTTGATAATGTCCATGTGGGTCCCTTACATAGTCCTATAGGTTTATATTTATTAGTACAATTACTCTAATAAAGAGAGAGATGGCCTTTAAGTTAATTTGATGACAGGAGCCCTTGTGACTAGGACAGTTTTTTTTTAATTAGATTTTTTTAACCCTATACCCTCCCCCCAACCCCCTGCTCAACAAACCCACTCTCTCCTGCTTCCTGGCCCTGTCATTCCCTTACATTGGGGCATAGAGCCTTCACAGGATCAAGGGCCTCTCCTGCCACTGATGATCGATTAGGCCATCCTCTGCTACATATGCACTTGTAGCCATCAGTCCTACCATGTGTCCAAGGATACATCAAAATGATCATCCATCATGATCAAGTAGGCTTCCTCCTAGGACAGATATTTAAAATCTTCTCCATTTAGTTGTGTAAGTTAGAGATTTTGTGTGCTAGTCAACATGTTTTGGCGGATACCTGAAATATGTAAGTCATTTCACAAGAGGAAAGCATAACTTTGACTCATGGTTTCAGAGAATTTATAACGTAGTCAGTAGGTGCACTGTAACACATCATTGTTAAATGGGTTCTGGGGTTCATGGAAGAGAGGTTCTGGGTTTTCAATATCCCTTTAAAGGACTAAATGTAATCCCTGCTTAGCAGGCTACATTATATAAGGGTCTATGAACTTAAAATAATAGCAAAGTGTGAAAAAACAAATCTTTATGAAGTTTATGAAGAAGAAAACTATCCATACTCCAGCATCTAGTATAATTATGAATTAATTAGCATTAGTATAAGGAATATGCATTAATAAACTTTATTATATATTTCTAATAAACTTTATTTTATTGGGTTAACTATATAAAGATACTAAAGAAGAAAAGTGCAACATACAAAAATATTTAGGGTTTAGAATGAATTTTAAAATATAGAGATATGAAGGCTGTAGAGAGATGAGGCTCAGAACTGTGTTTTGTCACTTGTCTAGTTTTAGAAATGCAACTAAGGTTCTCCAGCTGTGTGCTTCCAAAATTATAATAAGTAGACTTACCTCAGAGGACTACTGTGACCATTTTATAATTAATGACGTCACCCATTACAGGAAATACACACTGCCACTTACATAATACTTAATTTGTTCTGAGTATTGTTAGCCTGGATTTATTTAACTTTCATAACAACTCCTTGGCATATTTTCAACCTCATGTTTTATAGAAATAAAGACACAGATATTAAGTGACTTGGTTGAGAGGCTAAGATGCTCCCTGGTCCATTTGTCTCCAGGATCTGTGGTCTTTAACAGCTAAAGGAGGAATAGGGAAAAGGCACAGGAAACAGTTAATGAAGTGTTAAAGATGAGCCATAAGGTCTTTTAGTTTTGAAATCTACATGGAAAGGCACAGTTTTATTCTGTATCTACTAACTTCAGTATCTTTCACAATTCTGCCTCAAATTTGAAAATTAAAAAAGAAAGTATTCTGTAACAATTTATGCCTTAATTTCTTTCTAAGAATGAAGGACCTGTTATTTTGAGCACTTATTGTAGTAATCAATGTCCTCATGACTCCGTATAGTTTAGCATGGGTTGTGTTTTTAGCAGTCATGGTGGTTTCAAATGAGAGGGGATCTTTAAGAGATGAAGACAATGCAGTGTGAAGATGGCAAGTATTTCAGACAATCCCACAGCTTGTGATGAATGGACCTATGTACAGGGAAACTTAGAGATGACTCCACAGGCTGTTCAGAGGATCTTATTATATTATTCTCTTCAGGAAGGAAGGAGAAATTAGCAATTAACCTTTAGAGCCTTATAGCGAAAATTTCACAAATATTATCACACCATACTCTTTTTTTTTCAGTCTTCTAAGAAAGTCATTAGTGTTCTAAACTCTATAGGAGGAGAAGCATGTGAGCTTCAATGAAATTAAGTAGTTTCCTTATAATTGTACATTCTACAAATTATAACTCAGGTTTAAGCCTAGATTAGTATGTAATTAAAGTCCATGCACTTGGCTTTATAGTGAATATTTCCTGTTTTAAACCCATTCCCTGGAGACAATGAAGGGCAAGCCATTTTTAAGCAAAAAAGCAGCTCATTTCATTGCTCTCTTTCTTTCCCATCAAGCCACTTCCCTTTAAATGTTTATTTTCTACTCTCTCAACCATGTCTCCTTATTGTTAGGTTCCTTCTTATTACCTTCCTTCCTTCCCTTCTGTCTCTGCTTCATTTCCAACCAAGTACTTTAGCATAGGTACTCTATCACTGAGCTACTACCTCATAATTGATATAGCTTCTCAAACCGAGGATAACCCTTCTTCAGCGGTTACATAGCCAAATGCAAAGCATATTAGAAAGAATTTTCGGACCTCGCTTACTGGAATTTATGCAAATGATTGTTGCCACACCTTTGTATCTTTTATGTTTGTCTATCTATAAACTGTACATGACCTGTGACAAATTGGAGCTAGAAGACTTTTTGAATTATATGAACTGTAAGTCCCTGTGTTTCTTCATAAGATAACACGTATAAAGAAATATTCTAATCTAAGCTTTTAGTGTAGATTTAAATAGTTAAAGAAATTCAGTGCTGATGATTGTTAAAGAAAAAATGTGTCTTGATTCCTCTGGCTTTTGTATGGAAAAAACCTGAAAAATTAACTTAGCTTTATGAGATACCTAGATTTTACTGGGTCATTCTCCACTCGGTGAGTCACAGGAGTGCATCTAAAAGAAACCTGAATTTTACTCCTTTCATTTAAGCAGCACTTTAATGCAGGTGGAAGATAAAAATAGGGTTGCGATTTACATGCAGATGACAATACAGCTTGCAAAATCTTATGAAACCAATTTAATTTAGGCTGAGAAAAATAGGCATTTGTGCTGGAGTGATGGTATGTGTACTTCATGGCTAAGGGGATATTATTAGGAAGCATCACAGGACTTGTTCTTTTTTCATTTATTTATTCATTCACTTTATATCTTAATTTCCATCCCCTCTCCTCCCAGTTCCCTATCACACATTGTCCCCAACCCATTCCACCTTCCCTTCTTCTCTGAGAAGGGAAGAAAACCCTGGATATGACCCTACCCTGACACCTGGTTGCTGGTTCAGTCTCTGGGAGCCCACAATGGTCCAGGTTAACTCTGTTGGTTTTTCCTGTGGAGTCATTATCCTCTTCGACTTCTTCAACCCTTCTCCTGAGTTATTCCACAAAGCTCTAGGGCTCCATATAATGTTAAATCTATGTCTGCCTATGTTTCCATTGGCTGCTGGCTGGAGCTTCTGAGAAGACAGTTGTAGGTTGCTGTCCTTATCTCTCTCCCGGGAGTCCTGCTTTGCTACAGTAGGTGGCACAACAGGTACCATATACCCAACTGCTAGGTGTCTCCTCTAGAATTACTGCCCACACCCATAAACCCTGGGGCATAACTCTGCCCCAGGGCTCTGGAATGTCCTAGAGATGTCCCCCGACCATGTCCACCACCAATTTACATTCTCTCTCCCTTGCTCTTCCTATACCTGATCCTCCTGCCCTGTTCCTCTCCATGTCCCCTCTACTACCAAGTTCTCTCTTTTAAACCACCTCTGATACCTATTTTATTTCCACTTCTGAGAAAGATTTAAGCATCATCCCTTGGGTAATCCTAGCTATTAGGCTTCCTTGGGTCTATGGATTGTAGCATGGTTATCCTATACTTTATAGCTAATATCCACTTATAAGTGAGTTCATGCCATACATTTCCTTTTGAGTCTGGGTTACCTCACTCAGGATGACATTTTGTAGTTCCATCCATTAGTCTACAATTTTCATGATGCTATTGTTTTTAATAGCCAAGAAGCATTTCGTTGTGTAAATGAACCACATTTTCTTTATCCATTCTTCAATTGATAGGCATCTAGGCTGTTTCTGGGTATTACAAATAAAGCTGCTTTGAGCATAGTTGAGCAAGAGTCCCTGTGGCATGGGGGAGGGGCATCTTTTGGGTATATGCCCAGAAGGCTCCAGTTGGATCTTGATGAAGAACTATTTCCAGTTTTCTGAAAACCACCATATTGACTACCAACATGTTTGTACAAATGTGCACTCCAATCAGCAAGGAGTGTTCTCCTTGCTCCCCGTCCTTGCAAGCATGTTCTGTCACTTGAATTTTTGATCTTAGACATTCTGATGGATATAATATGGAATCTCAAAATCATTTTGATTTACATTTCCCTGCTAAGTAAGGATGTTGAACATTGCTTTTAAATGCTTCTAAGCCATTTGAGATTCCTCTTTTGAGACTTCACTGTTTAGCTCTCTACCACATTTTTAATTGGGATATTTAGGTTATTAATGTCTAACATCTTGATTTCTATATATATTTTGGATATTCACTGTATGTCAGATTAGAGTTTGTGAAGATACTTTCCCAATCTGCCTGCTGCTTTTTTCCCCTGTGTTGTCTTCTGTTCTAGAAGAGATCTCCTGTACCAACAAGTTCAACGATATTTCCCACTTTCTGTTTTACTAGATTTAGTGTACCTGGTTTTATGCAGTTTTTATTACTATTTCTCTGTAGTACAGCTTGAAGTCAGAGATGGCAATACCTATAGAAGTTCTTTTAGTATTCAGTAATGTTTTGTCTATCCTGGGAGTTTTGTTTTTCCATATAAAGTTGGGAAGTTGAGAATTGTTCTTTCAAAGTCTATTAAGAATTGTGTTGAAATTTTAATGGGAATTGCATTGAATCTGTAGATTGCTTTCCGTAAGATGACTATTTCTACTGTTAATCCTACTGATCCATGAGTGTAGGATATCCTTCCATCTTCTGATATCTTCTTCAATTGATTTATTCAGAGACTTGAAGTTCTTGTCATACTGTCCTTTCACCTGCTTGGTTAGCATTACACCAAGATATTTTATATTATTTGTGGCTATTGTGAAGTGTGTTGTGTCCGTAATTTCTTCTTCAAAGCATTTATCATTTGTATAAAGGTGAATAATGATTTTTTTAGTTAATTTTCTATCCACATTGCTGAAGTTATTCATCAGCTGTAGAACTACTCTGGTAGAATTTAGGGGATCTCTTATGTATACTAGCATGTCACCTGTCCATAGTAATTCTTTAACTTCTTCATTTCCAATTTGTTACTCTGTTATCTTCTTTATTTTTTTACATTGCCACGGACCAGGATTTCTTGTGGGGACCCCGTGTTCCGCGGGACGATGGGTCCTGGCCAAGTGTACATGGGATTCGGCTATGACAAACAGACTCACACAAGTAGTGTAGGATCTGAACGTATTTTTTAAAAATGACATGAGACTCTTAACAATCATTGCAAAAGAGAGATAAAAAATCTGGCAGCTCAGCAGTCAAGGTACATTTGAGGCTACTTAAAATACACTGGGTCTAAAAGCAGTAGCTATTTCCTCTGGACTGGTGCAAACCCCGTCCCCCGCGCCCCCCCCCCCCCAGCTCGGGCCGCATGGGCCTGGCCAGAGTCTAGAAGGCTGAATGCTCGACTGCTCAGTCTCGACTGGTGCTGCACCCCCTCCCCCCCAGAGCGCTTGGGCAGGGTGGGGGTGGGGTGCCTGCAGACTGCATGAATCTAAGTCCTAGTCCACCTAAGTTCTAGTTCTAGTCAGAGTGCCAGCGAGTCTGAATGCTCAATGTAGACTCCTCTATCTGGAATGCTGACTGCTCCACACTGTCTCTCACACACACACTCTGCTGAAGGTCCCGCCCATCCTAGGTAAAACGCCCACTATGCTAATCTTCTGGGCTAGTAGAGACTTGTCTCTTGCTAATTCCTAGGAGTGGTTTAGTTGTAGAACTTGACTGAGAATGAGGATTCTACTTGACCTTGCCCTGGGATAGGTCTCCCATTCAGTAAGTTTCAATGCCCTAGTCCCTTTCTTATTTTCCTAACAATGCCAGAGGCAATTAGTCTGGGTGGGTAAATTCCAAGTCAGGGTTTGGCTAAGATGTTGGAACTTTGGTAAAGGTCAGAGAGCCGTGTCCTGTTTTGTCTAGCCATTAATAAATCATATCTTGGTGGGCACCTAGCATGTGAGTTGGCAAGGACATATCTGGGCTACCTCTGAGTTAGGGGTGCCAGGAGACAATGCGAGGCAGGAGACTGACTTTCCTTGAAGATTTCGCCTCAAATACTGTTGTCACGCAAGGTCTGCGTGGCATTACATTAATTTGCTCTAAACCAGAAGAGAATCAAGAGCAGATATATGAATAAAATAACCAGTGTTATACAAATCATATTTATATAAGATTTAATGTGGTTGTCTTAAATATGGGGAATTTTGTCTAGGAGCATTTTGTGTGTCAAGATGATGCTCCTGAACCCTTCTAGTGGTTAAGTAATGAGATATTAGGAGGAATATGGTTAGAGTTTAGAAGAAAGCTTAAGAAAGGATGTGAGATAGTCAATAATGCATGAATGTATAGATAGAGGACAGACAAGTAGATTTTTTACACTGACTTAAGTAAATGTATATATATGAATATATGCATATTTGTGATATATATGATGTTACACCTCATTGTAACAATACAAATTACATTCTAATGAGATAACAGACCACTTCCTACTGATGAATCCTGGATGTATTCACTGATATGACTCACCTATTTGCTTCTAGACTATGCTTCATGCTTCTTTTAGTTCAACATATTTTGGAGTTTGTGAAAATGACACAAACACATTTTAAATAAGTGGGACTGTTTCTTTCCTTCTGTCTTACAATATAAAAAATATACCACAGAACATAAGTACTGCTGATAGAAAACATACATTTCCTGTATTTACTCCAATGCAGGTCCTATTGAAGGTTTCTAGGTGTACTAGGGAATTTATATTGTTCAAAAATATTCCAAATATTTTATATGTTTATTACAGTAAACACAGGAAACAAATTAGACATGAGACAGATGAAAGTTATTGTTCCAAAATCTTGCAATGTGCCTTTCTAATCAGTTGATTTAAAACTGACTTTTTAGCACTTGCTGAAAACTATTATTACTTATCCATAAACTAATGATCTGAATAAACTATTTAGAAGTACATAAGTTGAGAGTTTTTCATTGAAGAATATAAATTGGATGGTTTTTCATTTTAGGTACTAGTATTAATAGTTATTGCCCAAGAGTCAAGTACCTCAAGAATAAATCTACAATAAAGGCAATGTCTAAGGTCAGCTTCATTCACTTCCTTAAGTGATTTTTTTTTTCAAAAAGGATAATGAGGTAGCTGCTAACATTGAAAAGTAACACGACCAACTCTAGCAGAAAGGACATAAAAAGACATATCCATTAAGTTTACAAAAGGTATTATGTAAGCATCCTGAATTACTTCCAATTTTCTTGTAGAACATTTAGGTTTTAGTGACTACAAGATTTCTAGATCCAGAGTTTTGAAATATAGATGCAAATAATTGCATACAGATGTGTGTGAAAGTAAATTGAGCAATAAATATAATTCCATAATATTTTATTGGAATTAAACTTTGATGTATGGATGTCTTATGGTCTTGTACATTTTTTTTTGTTGTTGTTGTAAGTATATTCTCACTGTTTGAGGTAATGAATTAAATCAAAACAATGTCTTTCAATTATAGCATGGTCTTTGACTGTATAACCTCTTTCCCCCTCCTTTTCTTCACTTCCCCTTATTATCTATTCCTAAAAGCCTTCTTCCTATCCCTGTTTTTCTCATTTCACATCGCAAATGCATGCATGCCTTTATTAATAGGTACATTTTGGAAACCACATTTGAGAGAGACTCTGTAATAGCCATCTTTCTGATTCTGGTGTGTTCCACTTTGTATTATGACATCATTGAATTACATTTAATTCATAGCAAACATTGTAATTTTTGTTCAGCTTTATTTATGGTAGAAGAAAGCTCCTTGTATGTGCCTACTCTTCTTTGTCTAGCTATCTGCAAGAGGAAGCCAAGGCAGATTCAGGATTTTGGCTACTGTGAATAGTGCCACAGTAAGAATGCCTGATCACACATCTCTGTGGTGTGCTGACTCAGTGTCCCATGGGTATATATGTAGAAGTGACATAGCTTGGTATTACTGGAAATCTACTTTCCTTTTACTGAAGAACTTACATACTAATTTTATAGTGGTGCGACAGCTTATATTCTGACTAGCAGTGTACAAATTTTACTCTTTCTACATCCTTGCAAGCATTTATTGTTTGTTTTTGTAGTTGTTTTTTTAATGACACTATTTCTTACTGGGAATCTCATTGTAGTTACAATTTATATTTCCACAATGAATAAGAATAATGAAAAAAATTGTACCTTGATTGGCCATCTCTGTACTTCATTTTTTTTGAGAAATTACATGTTTATTTCATTAACACATTTACTGATTTGGCTTAATTGCTTGAATATTTGTTATTAAGATTTTTGGATATTTAATATATTATAAATAATGATCCTCTATCAGGTATATAGGTATCAAAGTTATTTCCCATCCTGTACCCTGTCTGTTCCCTCTGCTCATGCTCTTCTTTTGCTATTCTGAATTCTTTAAATATCATTGAGTCCTATTTATCTACCCAGCATTACTTCCTCAGGTACTCAAGTTCTTTTCAGAAAGTAAATACTTAAATTCTGTTTCTTAAAATTTTTCCCCATTTTTTTCTTTCCTCATAAAGAAATTATGTAATGAGTTTCAAGTCTTATATTAGGATCTTTGGTCCATTTAAAGTTGACTTTTTGCCCACAGTGAAGTATAAGAGTCTAGTTAGTTTCATTCTTCTACATGTCACTGTTCAGTTTCCCCAGCACTGGAGAAGAGACAGCCTTTGCCCTATGTATGGTTTGGCATTGCTCTCATTGATCACAGACCTATAGATATAGAATTTAATTCTGTTTTTTTAAAAATTATTTCTTTAGTAGATAAGCCAGTTTTATGTCACTTCCAGGATGTTAAATCATTATTACTCGATGATATCCTGTATTTCTCTGGTGCCTTCAGCCTTGATGTCTAGCTCAGGATTGGGTTGCCTTCCTTAAGTATTTATATATAAATTTTATGAGTTTTTTTTAATTCTACATTTGTAATGGGAATAACTAGAATTTTATGATAATTATACTGAATTTGTGGATCTCTTTTTAATGTATTCATGTCACCCATATTAATTATGGGAACCAAGAGCAGAAGAGGTCATGCCCTCTTTTAGTTTCTTTTTCAGTTCCTGTATTGGTTGAAAATTTTCAGATTTATCCTAAGTTATCCATTTTTAGTTCAATTCTGAACGAGATTCCTTTCTCAATGTGTATACTTTAGGTATTTAAGTAAGCTGCTTGGATTTTTATGTTGCTCTTGTATCCTGCTTTGTTGCTGAATTGATATGTTTAAATGAAAAAATAATTTTGTGTATATAAAAAATTCAAAAATTTTATTTTTGAAATAGCTTTACTATATTCTTAATTATCACTCAGCTAGTGTCATTTTATTACTGTTAGTATTTTAATACCTTTTATAATTTTACACTTATGTCATTGTGAAAAATGAGGATTCTTTCATGTCAAGAAATAATTGATTTATTTGGTTTCCCTCAATACTACAGAAAATGTAGGTAACCATAACATCTTACTTTATTAAATATAGTGTTGATTGTCACAAAATATATTTAGGAAGCAAAGGTCCAAGGACTTGCTACAGACAACCTGAGTAGAGACAGAAATGCCTAACATAGATAACGTCTATAAAAGCTACCTCCCTGAAGACCCAGCAATACCATCCTTAGGAATACACCCAAAGGATGCCCCACCATGCCATTGGGGCACTTGTTCCACAATGTTCATAGTGGCCTTATTTGTGACAGTCAGAAGCTGGAAACAATCCAGATTTCCCAGGACAGAATAATGGATACAGAAAATGTGGTTTATTTGCACAATGGAATACAACTCAGCTATTAAGAACGAGGACATCTTGAGTTTTGCAGGCAAATGAATGGAACTAGAAAATATCATTCTGAGTGAGGTAACTGAGACCCAAATATCATGCATGGTATGTACTCACTAATAAGTGGATATTAGCTACAAAAAAAAATACAGAATACCCAAGATACAATCCACAGAACTCAAAAAGTCAACAAGTAGGGAGGGAGGGAAAGAGGGGAACCTGATCTGGTACTTGAGGAGGGAAAAGGACTGAAGCCCTGAGGGCCAGCAGAAAAAACAGGCAACCTCAGGAGGTAGGAAGTTGTGGGGACCCTCCAAAATGCACTGAGACCTGGGAGGTAAGAGACTCTCAGGACTCCAAGGGAGGAAATGTCCAACAGTAGGGAGGCAGAACTTATAGAGCCTACCTTCAGCAGGAAGACAGGATATCGAATGAGGGATGTGAGGGGCATCCCACAGTCACAGTTCTGACCTACAATTGTTCCTGTCTGAAAGAATTACAGGGATGGAAATGGAGAGGAACCTGAGGAAAAGAAGGTCCAGCAACAGCCCCAAAGAGGGATCTAGCTCAAAGGAGAAGCCCCAAGGCCTAACACTATTATTGAGGCTGTGGAGCGCTCACAAAAAGGGACCTAACATAACTGCACTCTGGAAGACCCAACAAGTTGCTGAAAGAGTCAGAGGCAGATAGTTGCACCCAACCAGTGGACAAAAGCAGCTGACCTCTGTTTTTGAATAAGGGAAGGCTGAAAGAAGCTGAGGAGGAGGGTGATCCTGTAGGAGGACCAGCAGTCTCAATAAATCTGGACTCCCAAGATCTCTCAAATACTGGACCACCAAACAGACAGCATACACCAGCTGATATGAGGCCATCAACACACATGCAGCAGAGGACTGCAGGGTCTATATTCATTCAGAGATGATGTACCTAACCCTCAAGAGACTAGAGGCCCCAGGGAGTTTATAGGTCTGATAGGGTGGGAGGTGGGGACATCCTCATGAAGATAGGGGAGCGGGTGGAGTTTTAGGATGTAGAGCAATTGGACGGGGAGGGTGGATGGGGGCAGGGGGGGTAAAATATGGAGTGGAAAATAAATTAAGTAAGTAAGTAAGTAATGTTTATAAAGCTAGTATACAGAACACTGATGTTCTCTTGTGGGGATTAAGAAAAGACAAGAAGATGCAATTTTCAATAGTAAGGTAAATTTAAAACAAACATGAATATTTAAATGTAGGCAGTCTATGGTAGGACAAGTGAAGAATTTGTGTGGGGATAACTGAGAGAGGAATGTTACACACGTTTGTTCAATATTTAGGAGATATTTTACTCGTTTGAAATGTCTGCAAAACCTTTCTGGAGACAAGAAAAAACAGTAATGACTAAGTATCAATGAAATAGAAATTGGTACAATATTATTTATTGATTCTAAAGGACAAGAAATAAATTGTTATATATGTATATACTAATATATACAATATTATATATTTTGAATATATATATATATGTAGGTTCAAAGTTATGCCTTGAACCACAGTCTGCTGGAAATACTGTAAAGCCTCAGTCAAACTTTCTGTGGTTTTATTTGTTTGTTTTTGTTTTGTTTTTTGTTTCTGTCTTTTTTCTCTTCTGTTTAATATATAAAATATCATAACATTAGGCTTAAATGGAGCAACATAAAAAATACCTTCTGTTGTACATTTCACAGAGTAAACTCTTGTGATAAAAATGAAAGAAGTATTAAGAAGATATGGATGAAAATGAAGTATTGTTTCAGCTACAAGAAATAAAAAACTATTACATAGAATTGGAAATAAAATAAGTATTAATATTAAATACATCTTCAGTGCAAGGTAGCCAGATCAGTAACTTTACAAATACTCATTTAGTGATAATTTCTAACAGTCCCATTTACAAGGACCTGCAGGACCTTCCAAAGTACACACTGCTACTATTAAAGAAATATTCGTGAAGGAGCAGAGTGGAAGGTTACTGTTAAAAAAGACACAATAGCTACCCTCAATGGTTGGTGAAGCAGAGCACTCTTACATGTTTCCATATCCAAGACTATCAGAAAAACTTGTGTATGTGTGTGTGTGTGTGCGTGCGTGCACGCATGTGTATGTGTATGTGTGCATGTGTGTATATGTGTGTGTATGTATTAAACCTTTGTGAGCTTGGTCACAAGAGCTGCACAAATCACTAGCTTCTCTTGTGGGCATATACTTTGGTGTTGGTCAGCACACAATTCCCCAAATACCTTAATGTATTTAAAATACAGTTATCATGAATAACTTCAAGTAATCTTGAGCCACCCTAATTTTAAATATAATAATACATTTCACCCACATACTTAAAGGGAATTTAAACCACTGCAGATGGTAGGTTAAGTGCTAAATTTGGCCTTTCTAAACTTTTTTGGTGCTTAACATTCCAAACGGAATCAGTGAAGATGTTGTATAATTTATGAATTTAAAATAAGATTAGCACTTAGCTCAAGAGTAACACTGGAGTAGGTGATATAAGCTCCATTTTGGTCAAAATTTTGTATCTCTTTTATACTATTCTGAGATGGTGTAAGTATGATCTTACTAGCTAGAGTGACAGTTCCTTAATTAAAATGTGTTTTGACTTTTATTTGGGCATCAGAAATCTCATACCTAGAGGTAGATTTCTTGAGCGGGGCATAGAGATGAATGTACTTAAAGTACTTATACCAGGTTAACATAATGTATTGATACATACAGTATGTCTCCAGCCAGACGCCTTAAGGAAGGTGGGTTAATTAGTGACATCAAAAAAGTGGGAAGATTAACACTCAAAAGTCTGTACATAAATTTTATTACCCGTTTAAAAGATGAAAATGTGGTTCTAAATTCATCTAAATAGAGGATGAAGTACATAAAAGATTCACTTACAAAAAAGGTAAAGTAACTATCACATCTTAACAAAAATTTCAGAATTTTCTTACTCATAGAGGTAGGATGTAGCCAGTGTATTATCTCTAAACCATACACTCAACTCTAACTTAGACACAAAATGGAAAGGCAGCTCCCCCCATCTCTTCCTCTCTCTCCTTTACCTTACTTTTCATTATGCTTTTCCAGTGTATGGTTGGCTTCTAAAGACACATCTGGCACCTTAGTACACAAGCAGGAACTTCCATGCTATATACTGAAGAACTTTAGTTGAAGAGCAAGGGTGAAATGGTCAAGTCTCTTCTTCTTCAAGGGTGAAATGATCACGTCTCCTCTTCCTTTCAGCATGACAAAGGAACGCTTTGCTGTGTATCTTTCAGGTTGTCCATAGTATTACTTTCCATCTTTTTTCCTTCTATTTCAGTTAGAACAAGAAAGAGACTTTTCAATATCATTTGCTGAGCATTGATAAACACTTACTCTTGAGATGGAGCAGCTATTCTCAATACGGTATTTTGGGGACCTATAGCTTAGTGATACAATAGATAGCATGAAGTTCCCTTTCCCACGTCAGATGTCTGGAAATTTCAAGGAACAGTTGTTTAATCCAAGCACTGTGCCAACTAGAACATCAACAAAAAGCAGTTCTTTTTCATTTTCATTCAATCTTGTCCTCATTCCCCATTTTTAAAAACTTAACTGAGTTTGAAAACATTATTTCCTTTTCCAGTACTTTTTCAAGGTAGTAGGTACAGATTATAGTTTATAGTAAGATTGTACCTCACAGTGTGATAGAGAGGAATCTCGGCGAATCAGTATGGAACTTGGTTCCTACTGTGGTTTTCATCTTATTTATATCTGCGTCTATATCTATGTCATCTATATCTTTCATCTATCTATCCATCTTGCATCTATCTACCTATCTATTATCTATCTATCATATATATAGATAGTTATATGATATGATGTATATCCATCTCTTTATATGCGTAAATACTAGTATCTAAGTATGATCTGGCGCTTCAGAAAAGTCTAAGGCTGTGTATCTCATACAGCAACTATGTATGTAATTGGTCTAGGTGGTGTCCTGGACTTTCAGAGCTGAAGGAGGATTGTGCTTAATTATAATGTTTATAGCAATTTGAGAATCATTGTATTAGCTCCAAGCAGATGCCCATTATGTTAGTTCTTCCTCCTTCCAAGTGTAGTTTGATGAAAAAGGTGGTGCTTTGTCATCATGGGCTATTTTTGGGTCTTTAAATAAATATTAAGTATCAGTACATATCAGTACACTAAGAAACATTTTTGTTTGTTTGTTTCTAAGGGAGCATACATTTGTAAAGGTACAGCCAAACATTGCATAGCTTATATTTCTAATAATCATTTTCTTCAATGAAATTTTTGAAGAGGAAATCATGACTGTAACAGTCACAGGCAGTTCAAGAGCTGACTTTGCACAATGTCAACAAGTAAAAAGATGTGCTGAAGCATTTACTATAATGATTTGCAAGTCAGCAAGGGCTGCCAGCAGCTGCTTTATAGGTAGAGGGAAATTGCACATCGTTTTTACCCTGTGGATATATTTTCTAATTCATTTCCTGTTACAAATGTGAAACTCCACATTAGAATTACAAAAATGTTATATTTTATATTATAGACATAAAATTGATATGGATTAACTGAAAAAGAAATCATGGATTCACTTGGTTAGGGTAGATAATCAATAAGAACACTGGGAGAAATAGAGTATCCATCCCATCCTGAGGGGTTAGTAATTATTAATAGCTGCTATAGAACAGATACTACTTTTTGCAATTATGTATTTGTTAGATGATTAGATAAAAAAGAAGTTCAAAGAGAAAATAGAAGATCAGAGGATCAGAGGGAATGAATATAATCTCAAATATATATATATATATATATATATATAATCTCAGTTTTGTATATAATATATATGTATATATATAATCTCAGTTATATATATATATGTATATATATATATATATATATATATAAAACTTTCAAAACAAAGGAAACACAAATTTTTATAAAAGTAATGTCCAAATGAAAAAATGAAATCAAAGGTTAATGGCAGATAAGGAGATCATCTTAAGTAATCTCATTACTCTAACTTAGAAATTCCTACAATGATATTATTCCCTCTTCTAAAGACATAAGAAAATATAGAAAATGATTCTACAATGTCAGGTGTGATCCTCACATAGATTTTACTGTTTGATGCTTTCCTCCTGAAGAAGGATTGCATTGGATGCCAAGGCTTTATTATTAAAACTCAGTATTTCTTTAGATTGGAGGAAAAAGTTAATTTATTTGGTGCCAAAGAAAGAACTCTGTCCTAATGGTAGTAATGTGCAGGCCTGTATCACTAGTGTTAGGTGGAACAGTGGAAAAGTTAGAAGTGAGGGATGGGAAAAAAGAAGACAGGGAGAGAGAGGGACAGGAAGATAGGTAGACAGGGAAACAAGGAGAGTGGGAGAGAGGGAGACAGACAGGGAGAGACGAAGACAAAAAGAGAGGGAAGCAGGGAGAGAGGAAGAAAGAGAGGAGGGAGAGAGATATCCTAAGGACTTGCTGAACACCAGTCTAGCCAAAGCTGTTAGCTCCAGTCTTCCTAGTAGATACTGTTTAAATAAGTCAGGGTCTTGTGAATTTTCCTACATCCATGTTGGTCTTTGCAGGTCTTGGGGTGAGAGTTGGCAGGAACATCACTGTTTTTCTATCTAAAAGATATTGTCCCTGGCATTCCCCTACACTGGGGTACAGAACCTTCACAGAGTCAAGGGCCTCTCCTCCTATTGATGACCGACTTTGCCATACTCTACCATACATATGCTGCTGGAGCCGTTAGCCCCACCATGTGTACTCCTTGGTTGGTGGTTGAGTCCCTGGGAGCTCTGAGGGTACTAGTTAGTTCATATTGTTGTTCGTCCTAAGGGGCTGCAAACCCTTCAGGAGAGAATGGGGTGGTGAGCAAGGGGAGGAGGGGGAAATAGGGATTTGTATTTATTCTGTTTCTGTTGTTGTTGTTTTATTTTTATTTTTATTTTATTATTTATTTTTGGATGGGAAAATGGCAAAAGAAATATCATATGACATGTAACTAAAGAAAATATGTAATAAAAAAAGATCTAACTCAAAAAGAGAGAGAGAGAGAGAGAGAGAGAGAGAGAGAGAGAGAGAGAGAGAGAGAGAGAGTCATACAGTAGGTTTCCTAGAGCGCAGGGACTTTATGCTCTTTCACCTCCTGTTCTTTAATGTTCCATAAGCCTTAGGGTGTATGTATGCTTTCAGTTATAGATGACTTGTTTCTGGTAGGATATGCCATGACCACATACTGATGGTGATTATCTTTAATATTCTTTAACTCCTGCAAAAGGAGCTTACTTGATGAGATGAAAAGCTGATCATGAAGAGAGATCCATTTTCTTCTTCTTCTTTTATTTTATTATTATTTTTTTAAAATTTTGGTCAAGGACAAGAACACTGTCCTAAGTGGTCATCTTCCAGCACATGAAAATAAAACTAATTTGCCTTTTTGACTCTCTCTCTCTCTCTCTCTCTCTCTCTCTCTCTCTCTATATATATATATATATATATATATATATATCAATTTGTAATGATTTCGTTTGTGGCGCATGTGAGGAGTTTGACTTGACAGAGAATGTTGTAGAAATTTTTAATCCAAACCTGGGGTTTCTACCTCACCTTGATCATTTAGTTTCTGGATAAAAGACCCACAGAACCCTTATCTTTACAATAAGCCTTCATCAGCACAAAAGCTGGGGAGCTATCTACCTTCTCAGCTATTAGAACCTACTTTCCTACAGACAACCCCAGCTTATGACTGACTACTTACTACGGTTTTATCTGGGATGCTGTTAACTCCGATTTGCCAGCCCTCGGGACCATGGTTTCACAGTCCTCCCAACCGATGTTAGCTTTTTTCTGCCCTCATCTTCTCCATGTAGTTCTCTGACCCCACGTCTGGGAAACCTAAATTCCACCCATGTCTCTTCTGCCCACCTGTTGGCTCTTGGCATCTTTATTTACCAATCAGAAATAACTTGGGGGCAGGGTCACAAAGATCTATGTACAGACTCCAGATCTTGGGGTCCTACACTTAACATTACAATACATAGTAAAAGACAGAGATTCATATGATTGTTGTTTTTAATACAAATTTGTTCAGATAGTTTCCTTTGCCCTGTCCAGGTCCGTTTTGATAAATATGATAATTCATTCAAATAAATATAGGTCTGGTAGAAGAGTGAAAAACTATAATATTTTTATCATTTCTAAACTTTTTCCCAATTTATTGTCTAGATAATCTCTATTCTATAGGTTAGGCGATAGCTTTATATGACAATTTAGCTATTGTAAAATATTCAGTATGCTTAAAATGTATTATAATATAAAATATAAATCAAATGGCTAGATTTGTACATATTTGCATAGTCATGGTTCAAAGTCCAGTACCAACAGTACCATAAACTAAATTTAAAAATGCGTCACATTTTGATACCTTAGTATAAGAAATAGAAAGTATACCATTGCTATGTATTGTGTGTGTGATTTCAAGAAAATAATATTTTGGATAAGTTGAGTACAAATAGAGCACTAGAGCTGCATTTTGTTTCCTTTTACAATTTTAATTTTCTTATCAAAATATTTTGAATTGAATTCATGTTTTATAGTATATGTATATACAATAAAATTGAGTTATACAATTCAAAAATATCAAAATGAAGAAATCAGTTTGTTCAATCAAATTACTTAAAAGTAATGATAAACCAAATCATCTTGTGAATGTTTTGAAGCTATGAGTCATCATCAATTTTAAAAAAAATAACACTTCTTATTTATAAAGAAGACCCATATAAAGAAAGGTGTTTCAATATAATATATATGCTTAAAATTGTTTTTAAAATCAAAATGTTTGGATGAAACAATTGTTTTGAATTAAAATACTTAGATGAAGCAACTCTGGAAACGTCACACATGAAATTACAATTCAGGCAAGAGTATCGGGAAGTAATGGCCCAGTTATGCACTGGGTCAGAGGAGGCAGGCAAAATGCTCTAAAAGCAGGTACTGGCAATGTGCCTGGAACAGTCTGCTTTCAAGTGCTCAGTGTGAGAAAAGTTTTTTTTGCAGAATCATATGGGATAATTGGTGATGAAAAATAAATATCTCAAACCACTCTAAAATTTCTAAGTTGTTGTATTAGATATGCATTAAGCCAGGACCACTAAGGAGCCCAAAGTATGGTATGTACAGATTGATCTTTATTAGTTTATTTTTTAAACTTGACAAAAGTTGGAATCATTTTGGAAAAGTAACCTCAATTAAGAAAATACCTCCAATAGATTGCCCCAAAGATATATCGTTGGGGTATTTTCTTGGTTAATGTTTGATGTAGGGTCTAGCCCACTCTGGGCAGTGTTCTCCTAGACAGGTGGTCCTGAGTGATGTTAAAAAACATAGCAGGATAAGAAAACACTGAGCAAGGAAGTAAACAATATTTCTACAAAGCCTCTGATTCAATTTTTGCTTCTAGCTTCCTCTCTTAAGTTCCTGCCCCAATTTACATTCCTGATTGTTTATGATCAGGAGATGGAAGATAAAAATGAGCCCTGGTTGCTTCTGTTCATGTTCTTCATCATAACAGTAAAAAAGAAATTAAGACAGTGTGAAATCATCTTTCACCCAGGGTGCCAGTCGGTATAGTATTTTAGATATGACAATCTTGTTCTGTTATAGTGAATTCAGAATTTTGGACTGTGGATGCACATTAGTGGTAAGGTGATTGCCCCAGCTCCTATTACCAGTACCACAAAAAAAAAAAAAAAAAAAAAAAAAAAAAAAAAAAAAAAAAAAAAAAAGAAAGAAAGAAAAAGAAAAAGAAAAAGAAAAACTACAGAACAACTACATGTAAGATTGACATTCTTGACTAGCTCTACAGAAGAAAAAAATGAGCCAGTGACCTAATTTTCAGCTGTTGCCTAGTATGAACTAACATAAACCTAATATACCTTCTCAATTAAAACAAAATTAATAAACAAATATAGAATGATAATTTAAAATCAGTGGCAAGACAGTAAAAGACACTGGCTTCTGAGAGGCTGAAGGGTACATAATAAGCATTTTGTGAATTTTCTTTGGTTCGCTGAGGGAGCAGTGCAGAGAGAGTTAAGAGCCCAGGCAAGTAACTGGAGAGCTCATAGAATGATGTCTAAGGGAAGCAAACTGACTTGGATTTCCAAGAGAGAGTTTTAGAGAGAAGCTTGCATACAGACAAATATGGAGTTAGCCCTCAATGTGTGGTTTGATTGATGTATATTTGTGCCTAAATTTGTGGAGATGAATTCACAGAATGCTAACACGTAATAACATGTAGTCTTTGTACAGGACTGAGAGTTCTGTTCATTTACCCAATAGGATAAGGTCATTATTTATTTTTTCTTGGGAAGAGTATACAAAAAATGGCTTGTCTTGATTATGATGAATAATTATCTCTACTTGGGCCTTTCTTCACTTTCATCAAACAAAGCATGACTCAAAAGGATCAACATATTTGTAGGTTAGTTATCTGTAACATAAAACAAAGTTGGGAGTGTTCAAATGTCTGCACCAAAGCAATTTAGTGTTTATGTTTGGAATGTGGAATGAATTAGCATGTGTATAAATACAGTGAGTACAATGGATTTAGAATGCCATATGTGTATCTACAGTAATGGATGAGAGGTAAAAACAGTGAGAAAATGAGTGAATGTATCAAGTACTCCATTATTATATAAATTTCCCTAAAACAATATTGACCATTCAAAAGTCATTATTAGCAATGTGGAGTGTATAGTGTTTATAAAACTGAAATGTATGACAATAGCATAATTGTTAGTGCTGAAGTTGTATATTATCTGTAGCCTCTTAAACCACATGAAAAGTAGCATAACACTCCTTGAATGTTGAATTGATAAATTAATTACTTATGACCTTACTGTGAAACCTAATACAGCTGCAGAGACAACTAGAGATTTATAGCAAGCAAGATTGTGAGGAAGATGAGCCAGAATAATAAAGACTACTAAGTTAGCCCTAGGTAGATCAGAAAGGGCAAAAAGGAGAACAAATGATAGTGGAATGGAAAAGAAGAAAGATAACCCAAAAAAACTTAATTGAATTATAGGTAATCACACTGAGTTTAGTCTCAATACACAAATGAAAGGGCAGGGCTTGCCAGGCTTGTTTAAGTAACATTCAATCTGCTTCCTGAAGAAACTTATTTTGGAAAAAGATAGAAGAGAGAATAGGAAGTCAAATAATTGCATTTTAAAAAGTGAAATAAAAAAGTGAGATGAACACACAAAGAGCTGAATGTAAAATATGTTAAAGGAAGCTATGTTGGTCATACAAACACTTAGATTAATTAGGAAAAGGAAAAAGAAAAAAACTGTCACAAATTAAAAGATATGTCAGGATAGAAAATAGGAAGAACAGCACAGAAATGAGAGGAATAATGGTAGATTGCTATGAATAAGTCTTTGCTAATAGTTTTTAATAACTAATATGAAATGAGGAAAATTATGGAAGAAAAATTTAAATTTATTTAATTCTACTCAGTGATTATTTCCATAGATTTTAGGAAGAAATGATACCCATTCTCTGTAAGAGCTTCACAACCAACTTAAAGGGAAAAACAGTTCATTTTATGAAGCTGAAAACACACACCAGAACAGAAAGTTATAGTTCACTATGCCTCATGAATATAGAGAAAAACAAGATTTTTTTTTTTTTTGAAATGGGGAATGCATAATGGCTGTGCGGGATATATCCTAGAAATACAAGATTGGTTCAACATTTAAATTTATCAATATAACTTACTGTGCTAACAAAACAGGCACATTGCAAACTGTCCAATTTAAAAAAAAAAAACAAAGCAAAACAAACAAACATCAACAAACCCATTTGAGGCAATATGACACTTCCACCTGAGAAAAACTCTTAGCTTGCAGTGGACAAACAAGGAAATCTCTGAATAATGAAGGATAACTCTTGACATGTGCCGAGCAGCATCATGATAAGATAGTAAAGTCTACCTGAGGTTCCTAAATGGGAAGTAATAGCAATCACTATATCCTGCTGTCTATTGCCTATTAGAGACCTTTGCCAGTGCAAATATTGGCAGTTGTATAAGTCATCTTATAAATAGAAGACAATAAGCAAACATGATTATTTATATACAACAAAGTTGTACTAGAACTACGAATGCTAATATTCAAGATGAATGATTGATATACAAATGAATCTTTGTTTCTCAAAATGGTATACAGCAGTAATAAATCTACTCTTTATCAGAGAACCAAAAGTATGTTGAATAAATAACATAGAAGATAAGAAAAATATAATATTTTATAAAGTACATTAAAGTTACCCTTATAATAAAAGTATACAATATGTCTCTACTATTAGCATCTTCATTTTATTCTATTGATTTACAGTTTTAAAGTAATGTCAGCCAATATATCAACAGACATTTTTGTTGGCAATTAGTAAACAAAATTATATGGAAATGCAACTGTAGTAGAAAAACTTACATTAAGATGGAATAATAAAAAATATTGTTATCAGTCTTTATAGTAATTACTTTATTTATTTACATTTCAAATATTGTCCCCCTTCCAGACCCCACCTCCATACTCCCTCCCCTTTGCCTCTAAGAGGGTGCTCCCTCACCTACCAATCCATCCAATCTCACCTCACCCCTCTAGCATTCCCCTTCTCTGTGACATCAATCATCCACAGGACCAAGAACATCCCCTCCCACTGAAGCCAGACAAGAAAGTCCTCTGCTACATATATAGCAGAGGCCATGGACCAATCCATGTGTACTCCTTGGCTGGTGGTTTAGTACCTGAGAGATCTGAGGCTTCCAGTTAGTTATTATTGTTGATCTTCCTCTGGGGTTGTAGTCCTCTTCAGCTTCTTCATTCCTTCCCCTAACTCTTCCATAGGGGTCCCCAGGCTCAGTCCAATGGGTGGCTGTAAGTATCTGCATCTGTCTCAGCCAGGTGCTTAGAGAGCCTCTTAGAGGACAGCCATACTTAATGTCTGCAAGCACATATTGACATCAACAATGGTGTTGGGGTTTGATGTCTGTGCATGGGATGGATCCCAAGTTGGAGTGGTCTCTGATGGCCTTTCCTTCAGGCTCTGCTGTATTTTTTGTCCTTCCATTTCCTTTAGACAGGAACAATTCTGTGTCAAAAATTTTGAGATGGATGGGTGGCTCCATCCCACAACTGGGAACCATATCTATTTAGTGGAGGTAGTTTCTTCAGGTTCCACCTCCCCATTGTTGGATATTTTGGCTACTGTCATCCTCAATGGATCCTGGAAACCTCTCATATCACTGGTGTTTGGGTTTCTCCTATCCCCCACCCCATGCTGCTCCATATTTCTACTTATTCCTCTGGCTCTCTAGACTTTCCTCCTTACTCTTCCCATACCTGCTCCTGCTTGACATTTTTTTCTTTCCTCTCCCCTCTTTAACCTACATCTCTCTCTCTTTCTTCCTCTGCCTCCCATGATTATTTTGTTCCCCATTCCAAATGGGATTGAAACATCCATACTTGGGCCTAACTTCTTGTTAAGCTTCATATGTTTTTGAGTTGTATCATAGATAGTCTGAACTTTTTGGGTAATATCCACTTATCAGTGAGTATATACCATGTATGTCTTTTTGGGTCTTTGTTACCTTACTCAGCATGATATTTTTTAGTTTCATCCATTGCCTCCAAAATTCATGAAATCATCATTTTTTAATAGCTGAGTACTATCCCATTGTGTAGATATATCACATTTTCTGTATCCATTCTTTGGTTGAGTGAAATCTGAGTTGTTTCAAGATTCTGGATGTTTTAAATAAGGTTACTATGAATATAGTGGTGCCAAAACCATACATTGGGAAAAAAAGAGAATATATTCAACAAATGGTGCTGGTCTAACTGGCAAGTTGATCCATATTTACTTCCTTGTACAAAGCTCAAGGCTATGTGGTTCAAGGAGCTCAACATAAAACTAGATACAATAAATCTGTAAGAAGAGAAAGTGGGAAATAGCCTCAAACACATTGGCACAGGGGAAAATTTCTTGAACAGAACACTAATGGCTCAGGTTCCAAGATCAGCAATTGACAAATGGGACCTCATGAAACTGAAGAGCTTCTGTAAGGCAAAGGACACTGTCAATAGGAAAAACTGCAACCTATAGATTGGGAAAAGAACTAACCCTATAGCCAATACAGAGTGATAACCAAATTACACAAAGAAGTCAAGAAGTTAGACTCCAGAAAACCAAATAACACAATTAAAAATGGACTAGAGAGCTAAACCCAGATTTCTCAACTGAGGAATCCTGAATGGCCATGAAGCGCCTAAAGAAATGTTAAATATCCTTAGTCACCAGGGAAATGCAAATCAAAAAGATCCTGAGATTCTATTTTACAACATTCAGAATGGCTAAGATCAAAAGCTCATGAGACAGCAAAGGCAAGGAGGATGTGGAGAAAGAGGAACACTCCTCCATTGCTGGTGGGATTGCAAACTTATACAACCACTCTGGAAAGCAATCTGGTAGTTCTTCAGGAAATTGGAAATAGTTCCACCTGAAGACTCACATATACCACTCCCGGGTTGTTGTGGATTTTGTTGAAAGCTTATATTATATTAATTGGATCCCCCAAATCGCAGGAGAATCTTCACATAAGATGCTGAGGGTCCTTGACCCAGTTAGTTTTGATTGGTAAATAAAGTTGCTATCGGCCAATGGCTGAGCAGGAAACAGAGACGGGGACTTTACAATTCTGGGGCAAAGGACAAAGGAAGGAAGAAGAAGAAGATATAGCTGCCATGCCAGGAAAGGAGTAAGGACCAGATCTGAGAGGTTCAGAAGAGAGAGCATAGCAATCATATAAGAGCCTGGAAGAGAATGCCACTCCCCTGCACCCCCATTCCCCTACCAATCCTCCCCACCACACACACACACATACACACACACACACACACACACACACACACACACACACACTGAGTCTAGGACAGCAAAGACTGAATTTTAGTAATAACTCAGGAATATCAGCGGGGAGGTATTAGCCACATGGAGGTTTGGGGTGGCTCAACCGTTGAGCTATTTAAGACGTATTAAAACATAAGGCTGCATGTGTTTGTCTTTCATTCGGGAATCCAGAACATTGGGGCAGGTAGTGATGAATGGGCGGTCGCCTGGATGATTTGTGTAGCATTAATCGCCTATTACTACACTGGGCTTATACTCAAAAGATGCTCCAACATATCACAAGTACTCCATTGTTATCAAGTTTTAAGACAACAGACCGTTATAATTAATTCAGCGTTCTTTTAGCACAAAGAGAAAAAAAAATTAACACAGTCCTGAAATAGCAAAACCCATGACATGTGGATTTCTGTCTTTCAGCTCAGAGGCAAATATGATTATGAAGAAGCTGCTACTTTTTAAGGACTGATGAATGAGCTGAGCCATCCTTAATCCCATAAACCATACATTTGGTATTAATCGACAGACAGAAGACAAATCTAACACTGTAAAGATGGTGAAAGAAAGCAAAGATAAAAACTTTGTTCCTTTGTTGGTCAAACAAATATGAATACCAAAGCAAAGTGAACCACAGGACAAAGGCAGTAGAATTTCTGCTCTTTCACTACTAAGAGTATGGAAAACAAAAAGAAAACCAATGTTACTGAAAAATAATTCCAAGTTATGTATTAATTAAACCAAAGTTATTAAGTTTGACAAGTGTTATAAAAAGGGGTTGGAAGAACAGACACTCTCAAGGGAGATAAAAATATACATCTCTTCATTTGAAATATATTTTGGAATTTTCTTAAAGTTGAAAAATATGCACACACATAAACACACATGTACACACACACACCCCCCTATGTATATGTATATATTCCAACTAAAGTACCTATTTATATATTGGGTATCGTTACTTTAAAACTTTAAATCAATTGAATTAGTGAGCATATTAATAGTTAATGTATACCAAATATTTTCATAGTAAATATACTTTTTATTTCCTTTGGAAAAGTTTACATGTTTTATCTTCTATGAGGCTTATTCATCACACTATTTTTGATTCTCTAATTAATAATAGTTTTAGATTTGCAACTGTTAGATGCCATTTTGAGACAAAATCTATATATCAATATCTATATATATTTCTATATCTTTCTATCTGTATTTACATAAGCTGAATATTTTTGATAAAAATAAAAGTATCTCTATGAAAACACTTGAACACAATGTCTCTGTCAGCTTTATTTATATGAGCAAATGAGAATGTAACTCAGATGTTCAATAAGTGTATAACAAAACACTAAAGAACTCAGTGAATAAAATATATGAAAATTATATGTTACAACATGGATTATTCAAAATATAATTAGATCAATAAAATATAACACACAATGCCATAATATAATTGTACTATATAGTGCTGTAAAATAAGTAAGAGAGTCTTGAAGACAAGGGTTTGAGGAAGCATCAACAAGAGAGAGTTTCTGTAAAGAGACAAAATAACTATTACAAAATGATAGATATTGACACCAAATTTAGATGGCCATTATCTAGAAAATAGTGATATATACTGTCAAATACAATATATTTTTTTCATGGCCTAGAATTTTAATAACTTCCAGAGACTCAAGTTTAGTTAACCTGGTATAATATTGAACAGTCATTGGAAATTGTAGAAGAAACATTGAACTTAAAAGAACTAATTCAGTCATATTTTTGAGTCACTGTACAAGCAATTTAACCCCATAGGAAGAACATCAATATCAACTAACTGGACCCCCCAGAGCTCCCAGGGACTAAACCACTAACCAAAGAGTACACATGGAGCAACCTATGGCTCCAGTCACATATGTAGCAGAGGATGGCCTTGTTGGACATCAATGGGAGGAGAGGTCCTTGGTCCTGTGAAGGCTAAATGCCCCAGTGTAGGGGAATGCCAGGGTGGGTAGGTGGGAGAACATCCTCATAGAAGCAGAGGAAGGGGGAAGTGGGATATGGTGTTTCTGGAAGGGAAACTGGGAAAGGGGATAGCATTTGAATATAAATAAAGAAATAAGGAATAAAAGAAAAAAAGGAATACTATGTTAATTGGGTCATAGTTTCTCAATAGCCTTATGCATTTTCTACACTATTATACTTGTTAAAATATAATGATTAGTATCATTGTCATACATGATATTGTAGACTGTATGGGAAAAGGGTACACTATACGCTGTCAAATTCTACCTTTTTTTTTATTTATTCTCCTGTTTGCTACATCACGATAATAGTAACCTTCACTCCATGCCTCTACTCCTCCTGTCCTTTCCCACTTTCCTCCTCTTTCTCTGAGATGGATTACTTCTCAATTTCCCTTCTAAAAAGAGTAGGGCTCCCAGGGATGACAACCAAAGGGCATAACAAATTACAGTAAGACTAAGCACAGACCTTCATATCAAGGCTGATGGAGGAAAAAGATCCCCCAATGAAGACAAAAGAGTCAGAAACAGCCCCTACTGTCACTGTTAGGAGTCCCATTAGAACACCATGCTACACTACCAAAAGAGAGGACCTAATTCAGACCCATGCGGGGTCCCTGATTGCCATTTCAGTCTCTGTGAGCCCCTATGAACCCTGCTTAGTTGATTCTGTGGGCCGTGCTCTTGTGGATTCTGTTATACTCATAGAGTAAAGCCTAGCCCAGAAGCTTCATCTATCGGCTGGTGCAAGCAGATGCAAAGACATAGAGACCAACATTCTGTGGAGCTCAGAGAATACTGTGGAGAGAGGAAGGAAGAATTGTAGCATGTACAGGTTAGGGGGATGAGGACAACACAAAATTCTACTTTTAATTTGCACAGGAAGACAGTGTTTGTGATAAGAATGGTATGGTCAGAAGCAATTTATGTCCTCAAAGGACTATATTTAGCCTTTCGTCAACAGTAGACCTACAAGTTAAGTCACAAACTATGTTTTCTGTGCCAAGAACTTGTACCCATCCACAGCCAAGAAAATATTTTCCTCTAATTTTTGAAGAGGTCATTTTTACTAGTAACATCTTTCTGTTACCATTTTTCCTTTCTCTAAATCATTATTATTTACTTTTGTTTGTTTCTTTCTCAATGAGATCTATGAACACTTCCTATAGGATAGAGACTAAATTTTACGTATCTATTGATTATTTTAACTTGGCATTCATCTTTATAACATCCCAAGTGACTAAAATATGATATTCTCATCCCCTTAGTCTATTATCTTCTATAAAATAATTATTTAATGGAATGTTAGCTGAATTCATCTGTTTGGGGGTATTTTTTATAGTTTATAGAAAATCCTGACAAATCCTTCCTCTATCACAATGTCTGCCTATAAATCTAAGTAAGAAGCTGACATAAAATGCTGAGATTATCAGTGTTCCCAGAAGATCTATAAATATCAGGTGATAATAATCAATCTGTCACCAGAATCATAATAGAAATGACAATTATGTTATACACTATATGTTTGATAGAATCAACATGAGATAATACAAATCACTGGAATAAATCAAAGGCAAGAGTCATTTATAGTGTGGATTCTGAGAATAATTCATTCTTTGGTGGTACACAATAATTTTAGCCAATCTGTAGAGACTTGTGAATTTGTGCATTTTATTCTTATGCTTACTATAAAGCCTCACATGAGTTTGACTCAATGGTTCTTGGATTGAATGTTCTGCAAGATTGGTACATTGTAGTACATATTTATTTCACTATAAAACTTCCTGGATGCTTTTATAAATGTAAATGGTCTACTGATACAGGGCTATGTGAAGGGAGTGGGCAGTCCCAGCAAGTTTAAGTTGACCTCCTTGAAGTTGCTCAGCTGTCTGTTATAGATATACAGATTTACATTGTAAATAATTTATAATATCATTTCAAGTTGATTACTTTGAATATTTTGTTGAATTAATATCTACTAAGGTCAGACACTATTAATTTCCTTATGGCATTTCATTTGTTAAATGAACAGTCACATAAACGAAAGAAAGACCCCATTCTGAAAGTTACCAGAAGATCTAATGTGAGGGTTTGTGATTCAGCATTTGAAGCAGAAGATAAAAATTTTGATAAAGTAATTATTAAGCTATGACAGGAAAGACAAATAAAACATGGCAGGGAAATAAGGGGGAGAACAGAGTAGAGAGGCAACAGAAGGTGAAGTGCTCAGGCAGCAACGAGAGTAAGAGAATTAAAGACATGGCTTGGGATGTGAGATGGAAGAGAGGAAAGCCATACATGAGAAAGTCCACCACAATTAAGACTACAGCTCTTTCCTTGTAGTAGGAAAAAAGGGGGTGTTTGAGCAGTGAGTTGCTGAGGCCTGTGAAATAAAGGTGGGACTCAATTTATTGTTATTCTAAGCCAATAACAAGTTGTAGGGTCATTGGTATCAGGCTAGTGAGAGATGAGACAGAGACGGGTGGAGTAGTAATAAACCTAGTTCCATACTAGCTTGGGGTAGATTGGAGAAAGTGAGGAGTTTGTACAACTACAAATATGACACTTCACTTACAAAAATTTACCAAGTGTTCAATTTATTTTTAAAGGGACTTTCCAGTAGGGAAATACAATGACATAAGCTATGATGTCACCTAGGCTGCTGTGTAAAAGAGGTAGAAATGGAATTTCTGTGCCTTTGTGATTAAGTACATAATTGAAAAGAGCTTGGTAGACAATCACACTGAGCAGGTGAATGAAACTGATATTGGAAGTGACAAAATTGTGGGAAATGATAATCTCTGGGTTTGGGGTAGAATCACAAGAGAAAAAAGCAGGTTAGGCGTTCAGTGGCTTGACACCACAGTCTCTGCCTGAGGAACCAGCCATGTCTATCAAGAGTGCTGCTTTTAGTTAAGATAGTATAATTTTCACAATACTATATATTTAACATTTGTGAAGTGAGTGAATACTTCTAATATCAGAATATAATAGAGCCTAAATGATAGTGGATTTTTAATACACTTTCATCTAATGTTGACTTTAGTTTAAATGCATTGTCTCTTTATATCTTTTTTAGCCAATTTCTTTCCTTCAGTTCCTACACTGAAATACAATCTGCTGGACAACATATTTCTTTTACACTCTTTAAAGAACAAAGAAAATAATCCCCAAATTCAATGTAACAAATCACATATATATTTGTACCATACTATATTAATTTCTTTTCTCTATTTTAGTGCTTTTTAGGGAATAAATAAGTAACAATATTATAAATTTAATACCTTAGAGATTAAATATCTTGTTGACTGCTTTGGATGATCCAAATTTTGTGCCACTGAGTAAGAGACATCGAAGAATAAGATTCATAATATTTACTGGTTTCTTGAATTTGGACAACTGTGACCATGGGTTTAATCTCTTCAAAGGATCATTTTGAGAATGTAATGATCCAGACAGACTGTTATTTCCCTATTGCCAATACCTAAATATGATGAATTTTGCTTTGTTGTTGCTGGAAGAATGAACAAAGTGAGTCTCCTCTTAGGTACACTAGATGTAAGTTGCAAAAAGTCAATGACCCATCAGTGTTTGCTCCCATGTGAGACGTGAGTGGTCTTGGCATTACAAGCTCTATTTAGTTTGTGAGACAGTGAATAACGTGCATTAAAAGTGACTGTATGGCTGTCTATCTCACTTGTACACTAGCACTGAGTACCATGGTATCACAAACCCATATCTAGGGAATCTATGCACGTTTCTCTTAGGTGGGACTTACTAGACTCTCACAATTCCTTCCTTAGCTCTCCAGAGTTCTTACCTGGATGTCAGAGAACAGTTTCACTTGGAAGTGGTTAATATTCAGCATCTCCCAGTGTACGATCACAAAGAACCATTTTGTTCCTCGAATCCAGGATCATTTCTCAGGGCCACATTATTCCAGAATGACAGCTAAATTCAAAGCATCTCTTTCCCCAATCTGCTACCTATTCTCCCTTGCTTTTGCTTATTCTGAGAATTTGATTTAATGGAATTCTCACATACAAATCCATATCAAATATGTTTTTCATGGAATTCAGAGAAAAAAAACAACAATACAATTTCTACATATATATGAAGCTATAAAGACTTAGATAGGGCATCAAACTTCCTTCAGGTGCTTTGTGAGGATTCTGGGAAAGAAGAAAGAGGTGAATAAATTTCAGAAGTGTTAAGGATGGCTTATCCTTCATGATATCATAGCATAGAAATAAGATTTTCCTCTGTATATTTTATGATGCATTTACGTGTCGTACTGCAATATTGTAAATAATGCCTAAATCAGGAAAGGAACATTTGATGCAGTAACCAAACTCTTCTATTATGGCAGAATCACTAAAGAACGTGGAGGAACTTGAATTTAACCAAACCTGTCAATATGTAGCAAGATGTGCTTATTCTGTTTCTTCAGTGTGTGGCTTATGCGATCAATTTATTTTTAGTCCTGTAACCTTTGCATAGGAATTAAAGATGGTTTTATGCATTCATGTAACCTTTAATGAACCCCTGTGCTGTCATATTAGGGACTATACTAAACAAGTTAAAATTCTTTTTTTTCCTGAATTGAAAATGTAATCCATAAAACATTTGCCTTTGGAAGGCAGTGGAAATATATAAATGTAAAGGACACTTTGAGAATCACAGACGACAAAACATGCTCTTTCCTCCAGAACACATGATGTAGCAAGCAGAATTTGAGTGGGGTTGAGAACAAAATTGGTGTGAAAGTATTTCCTCTTCATCTCTTTTAAGAGTTAGCATTCCTATCTTGAGGTTGAATTTCAAAACTCTAACATTTGAATACTGGGGAAAATCTTTACATCTCCTCTTGAACCCATATTTCATAAAAAGTGAAATATCCCAACCTATTTTTGCTTTATAATTTGTAAATATTAGTACTTTCCATGAACATGAGGCAACACAGTCCTCTAGGATGACTGGATTAATTTTCTCCCTTCCCAGAAATGTAAACCATGATGTAATTAGCCGTATCTGTAGATTTTTTACTGCAGTAAAGGCATTCTGTGGAAAAGCTTTAAAAGCAGTGCCAGATCATGACTCACCTCTGGAATTATGGGTTGAATGATGTCCTGAATGAGTCTGAGCATCCATTAGATAATAAGCGCCAAGTTGATGATAACTAGGAATTAGAAACAGTTAGTTACTCACATCAAGTGCAAAGTACTATGTGGGTGTGCTGAAATCTAAAGACAGATTCACAATTGCAGAGTTCTTGTGATTCATTTTTAGGAGATTCAGGCATATTTACTTTACAACAATCAAACTTGGACACAGAGAAATTAAGATTGTTTATCAAATGTACATTGCCTTTGTTTAAAATGTAATAAAATTTAACTTTCAAATCCAAGAATTTTTCCTTTCTATGGTCTGGCCCTGCTTCCTTTTCCATGGTTTTGCCTAAAGCAAGCTTTGAGGGGATCTATTTTTTATTAGAACAGTGCTTATCCCTCATTGCCAGCAACAAGCATCTTATGTGAATTTTCTTTTGTGTGTCTGCAATGGAAGAGAATAAACTGTTCTCACAATATGTGTCTGGAATGATTCTCTTGGTCTGCCTATTTTGTCTCTGATGGATTTCCTTTTGAGGGATACTTGCCCATGTGCAAATATTATGTGTTGCACTACCATTTATTATTTTTTAATCCTACTGTTTAAACAATTATCTCTGTGTCAATCTTTCCCATAAAATTCAATTGACCTAGCATTTACTTAAACGATTAATGATGGTGTTACTATTCTTATGTAACCACCATTTCAAGTATACCAAAGCAAATTTCTTCATGTTTCAAGTAGAAAATATCTGTACTGTTTGAAGTATAATAAAGGTATATCAATAAATGCTCAAATTAAATAATTACATGTATTTTGCTAGTATCATTTACAAGAATTCTAAGACATTTAATGTGTCTATAGATAAAAATATGATTCTAAATCATTCTTTGTGCATTTATTATAAATTGCTCAGGCACTTATGAGATAACCTTTGCTTTTCTTAATAATCTTATATAGGAAGTGTAATGATTGTTAAGTTTAGACATTATTCATTTCATAAATTCTTGATGGTATATGCTAAGTCGTTAGCTAGATATATAAACTGTGGTCTATATAACAAAGTTGCATCCCCTTGAGGGAAATAGAGAAAAGGATAATAAAGTAGAACCTAGTGAGCACAATAACTTACATATCATTGAGGGATTTCAACATCATGTTTGATAGTAAAATATAAATGTTTCATTCCATCTCCTTTTTCCTGTTATGTAGCCCCCATTTATGTTGTTTAATGTGTCTTTAAAAACTGGCAAAAAGAGGAATAAACCTACAGAAATAAATTGAAGGCTAATAAAAGAATTCATTATGAAAATTGGTAAGAAAGGTATGAGCCCTAGTAAATTATGAGATAGATGTGCTTCTCCCTTTTCACTATAATCAGAAAGTTTGGTTCCTGTATAATTGAAAGGACTACTGTACAAACTGCCCATCTACTGGTATTAATTGGGGTTTCAAGCAAATCTCTACATTAATGCTTCTGGCCCTTCAGCAATGATGGTGCTAGTAATTTACTTTGGATTCTTCTACAGTTACTTCTTTCATTTTCTTGTACTGAGGAGCCAATACATTTTCTTTGGTGTCTCAGAGAAGTTCGCTGTTCTTGTGTTTAACATTTGTCAGCTGGCAGTGCATTTGAATCTAGAATGGTACTTAGAATTCAGAGGGATTTATCGACTGATAAAAATATTGATGAAAAAAATGATGGAACTCTAAAGGTCAGCATACTGTTTAAGCTTATTAGCAGACAAAAAGTACACACAGATTAAAAGGCATAAGCCAGTGCAATTCAGGCACCATTGAAATATTGATTCCCACCTGGCTGCCAAGCAGCTGAGAGTCAAGATGGTAAGCTTGTAAAAGGATGTCCATGGATGGATTAAGAATCTCTTCTCAGATAGAAATGGTTTTGTTCTGTGTATGCTCATGCGTGCACGTGCGTGTGTGTGCGTGTGTGTGTGTGTGTGTGTGTGTGTTTGTATGCTTGTTTCAATGTGTACATGTACATGTGTTTGCCTTTGTGCATGTGTGTACATGCATACATATGTGTGTACACATGCATTTTGGGGTGTAGAAGTATGTGTGGTGTTTGTGAGTGTGCATGTGTTTATATGTGTACATGCATGCATATGTGTGTATGTATGTGTTTATGTGCGTATATGTATGTGTGGTGTTTGTGTGTAGGAGTGTTCATGTGTGTTTGTGTGTAAGTAATTTGTATGTTTCATTTTCTCAAAACAGAAAAATAATAATCTTTTTTCATTGTAAATAGAACACAATATTGTGTTGTTCAGGAGTCATAGTATTCTTTATTCTTGGCAGTAAACTTGCTTCAGCGAGTATTATGGACTATTACTAATGTATATAATTAACATAATAGACAACAAAACCATTATTGATTCTCTCTAAATGATCTCCTTTTGCTGTTTCTTTAGTCTTAACAAAGTGGTACCGTATTGTGGCCTGTGATTAATAATATAATATAGTAAGGTTGGAGTATTTCACATCGTTTTCTAAAATTTCTGTTACAGAGATAAATTAGTTCTTTTGTGTCTCAGTACTGCACATTAGGTAATCCAGCATTCTGACATATGTAGGTGATTGGATAAAAAGGGGAGTGACAGCATTAAATAGTAAACATTGCCTTGATGTTCTTCAGCTGCTTTCAGTGGAGTTCACAGTACATTTATACCTTGTGGAACTCAAACTGTGAAAACATGACTGGTGATATTTCCTTTGAAACAATTCATTTCAGATCCAAAGACATTAGTAGATGTTTTTCATACTCAAAGAGCAAATGATAAGGTCGAGAAAATAATAGAATTGATTGTAAAAGCAAGTCACCAGTCAGTCACAGTAGGTCTCTCTACCTTTTGCTGTATACTGGTGCCTTGTTCTTGAAGATTTGCTGGAAACCACAGTTACAGGTGTAGAGGCGGCCAATCTAAAACCATTGCAGGTTCTTTCCCACATACTATAGTTTTAACATGTATTTCAGGCTTCACATCTTCTCTTGGTTATTATATGACTCTTTTTACATTAAAGGGAACCTCAATGGTGTTAAAAGCATAGATCAGGGAAGATTTCTGAATGGCTATTAGACTTCACAGTAATTGCTCAAAGCTAGCACTCTTCATTCAGAATGGGGATGACTTAATACACAAAGCTATTTTTTTCTTTAAATCTCATTTTAGTTATGTGCTTATATGTATCCATGCGATGGCTTTATGCACATGAGCTAAGTGCTGTCAGGAGTCAGAAAAATCCCTGCAATTGTAGGTGTTTGTATCACGGAGGTGCTGGAAACTAAACTCCGATCTTCTGCAGAGACAGCATCAACTGTTAGCTTCTGACTTACATCTAAATCCTTCCCCTAATTTTAGATTCCTAAATATGCCCTTAGAAGAATTTATCAAACATAATTTATATTTCCAGCAACATGTTATTTAGAAACAATTCTGAATCTTTTTTTTCTTTTTTATTAGATATTTTCTTTATTTACATGTTATATGATTTCTCTTTTCTCAGTTTCCCCTCCAAAAACAAACAAACAAACAAAAACAACAAGAACAAACCCCTGCTGCCTCCCCTCTCCCCATGCCTGCCACCCCACCCTCTCCCACTTATTGGCCCTGGCATTCCCCTACACTGGGGCCCAGAACCTTCACAATTCTGAATCTTTAAATGAAGCTAGTATGAGCCATTTTACATAAACATTTTATAAACATGCATCACGATTTTCCTGGATTAAAAAATACTAATCATAAAAATAAACTAGTATAAGGTTTGTTCACAAAAATGTAAGAATGCAAAAGCTAAACATCATATTAAATTGTTCCAACTACTCTTCTCCTTGTAGCCAATATAACACAAAATAAAACATTCTTTTATGGGTAACCTGCTATACTAAACATGAATCTGTATACAGCAGTCTTGTGATATTTGAATTTTTTAATTAGATATTTTCTTTATTTACATTTCAAATGATATCTCCTTTTCAGGTTTCCCCTCGAAAAAAACAAAATCCCTATTCCCTCCCCCTTCCCCCTGCTCACCATCCTACTCTCTCCTGCTTCCTGGCCATGGCATTCCCCTATACTGTGGCACAGAACCTTCACAGGACCAAGGGCCTCTCCTCCCATTGATGACCGACTAGGCCATCCTCTGCTATATATATGCTGCTAGAGCCATGAGTCCCACCATGTATACTCTTTGGTTGGTGGTTTAGTCCCTGGGAGTTCTGAGGGTACTAGTTAGTTCATATTGTTGTTCATCCTAAGGGCCTGCAAACCCTTCAGATCCTTGGGTCCTTTCTCTAACTCCTTCATTGGGGACCTCGTACTCAGTCCAATGGATGGCTGTGAGCCTCTCAGGAAACATCTCTGTCAGGCTCCTGTCAGCCAGCACTTGCTGGCATCTACAATACTGTCTAAGTTTGGTGATTGAATATGGGAAGGATTCCCAGGTGGAGCAATCTCTGGATTGTCTTTCCTTCAGTCTCTGCTCCCCATTTTGTCTCTGCAACTCCTTCCATGGGTTTTTTTGTTTCCCCCTTCTAATAAGGATCAAAGTATTCAAAGTTTGGTCTTCCTTCTCCTTGAGTTTCTTCTGGTTTGTGAATTGTATTTTTGGTACTCCAAGCTTCTGAGCTAATATCCACTTATCAGTGAGTGCATACCATGTGTGTTCTTTTGTGATTGGGTTACCTCACTCAGGTTTATAATCTCAGATCTATTCGTTTCCTCAGAACTTCATAAATTAATTGTTTTTAATAGCTGAGTAGTACTTCATTGTGTAAATGTAACACATTTTCTGTATCCATTCCTATGTTGAGGGACATTGGGTTGTTTCCAGTTTCTGGCTATTATAAATAAGGCTGCTATGAACATGGTGGAGCATGTGTCCTTACTACATGTTGGAGTATCTTCTGGGTATATGCCCAGGAGTGGTATAGCAGAGTCTTCTGGTAGTACTATGTCCAATTTCCTGAGGAACCACCAAACTTATATTTGAATTTTATTGATCATTTTCTTAAGATTGTAGTTTCAGTATGTTAAAGCATCTTAAGTAAATTCTTCAGTCTCCAACATGAGAAGATTTTATTTCTATTGCTAAATTAATGAATGTACACTAATATAGACCTTGGGTTAGACCACAGCAAACAATTAGAATCTGTTCACCTTCTGTTTTTGTAAATTTAAGTATAGCAGTCACCATGAAAATAAACTGAATTTATAATATAAATATATTCACAATCCTTAAATTAGAATTGGGATGTGATATTGTTTTAAAAAAAACTACAAATAATTACTATAAACATGCTATATCCCATGTGGCTTTCCATCAATGTCTCAAGACTTTTTTCTGTATAGTAAGCTGAGCAGTTTACCTCCATGAAACATGACAAGTAAGATAATTTTACCTCACTGAGAATTATATGAATAACTTATGAAATTTTGAGTTACAAACTGAATGTGTATGTGAGATATAAAATGTATGCCCGCCAAAACAAAATTTTAAAATAAAGAGTATTGAATGATTAAAAATAAAAATAGTTGTTCAGTTTCAGTATACTTTATAAAAATATGTCTAAATAATATAAATATGTCCAAATTTACCACAAACATTTTGCAAATCTTTTTAATATATTTGTCATTAAAGTTTTGTGTTAAGTATAAAGTTTGAGATGATAAAATTTAATTATATTTGTAATTTGAATACTTATGTTAGTATATATGAATTTTGTTAAAATATCTCATCATCTGTTTCATATTTATGTGCTTAGTGACATATAAAAATACAACAATATTTTACATTTTTACAGAATGTATTTAATGATAACAATTATATTTAACTCAAATTTTTTTAGATATTTTCTTTATTTACATGTAAATTTCTCCTTTCCCAGGTTCCCCTCCAACAAACAAACAAACAAACAAACAAAAACAAAAACAAACCCCTTTTGCCTCCCCCCTCCCCAAGTCTACCACCCCTCCCTCTCCCACTTATTGGCCCTGGCATTCCCCTACACTGGGGCACAAAACCTTCACAAGTCCGAGGTCCTTACCTCCTATTGAGGATCGAATTTGCGATCCTCTACTATACACATGCACCCAGAACATTCAGTCCCACCATATACAGTCCTTGATTGGTGGTTGGGTCCCTGGGAGCTCTGAGGGTACTAGTTAGTAATTGTTGTTCATCCTAAGGGGCTGCAAACCCTTCAGCTCCATAGAACCTTTCTCTAACTCCTTCATTGGGGACCTTGTACTCAGTTCAATGAATGGCTGTGAGCCTCTACATCTGTATTGGTCAGGTATTGTCAGAGCCTCTCAGGAGATAGCTATATGCTTGTCCTTCCTTCAGTCTCTGCTCCATAGTTAATCTCTGCCACTCCTTCTGTGGGTATTTGGTTCCTCTTTTTAAGAAGGAATGAAATGTCCACCTTTTGGTCTTCTTTCTTCTTGTTTGTGGGTCATTCTTCCTGTATTCCAAACTTCTGGGCTACTAACCACTTATCAGAGAATGCATACTGTGTTCTTTTGTGATTGAGTTACCTCACTCAGGATGATACTCTCCAGATCCATCCATTTCCCTAAGAACTTCATAAATTCATTATTTTTAATACCTGAGTAGTACTCCATTGTGTAGATGTACCACAGTTTCCGTATCCATTCCTCTGTTGAGGGACATCTGGGTTGTTTCCAGTTTCTGGCTATTATAAATAAGGGTGCTATGAACATGGTGGAGCATGTGTCCTTACTACATGTTGGAGCATCTTCTGGGTATATGCCCAGGAGTGGTATAGCAGAGTCTTCTGGTAGAACTATGTCCAATTTTCGGAGGAACCGCCACACTGATTTCCAGAGAGGTTGTACCAGTTTGCAATCCCACCAGCAGTGAAGTAGTGTTCCTCTTTCTCCACAACCTCTCCAGCATCTGCTGTCACCTGAGTCTTTTATCCTAGCTAATCTGACTGGTGTGAGGTGGAATCTCAGAGTTGTTTTGATTTGCATTTCCCTGATGACTAAGGATGTTGAACATTTCTTTAGGTGCTTCTCAGCCATTTGGTGTTCATCAGTAGAGAATTCTTTGTTTAGCTCTATACCCCATTTTTAAATAGGGTTATTTGGTTCTCTGGAGACTGACTTCTTGAGTTCTTTGTATACATTGGATATTAGCCCTCTATCAGATATAGGGTTGGTAAAGATCTTTTCCCAATTTGTTGGTTGCCGTTTTGTCCTATTGACAGTGTCTTTTGCCTTACAGAAGCTTTGCAACTTTAAGAGGTCCCATTTGTCAATTCTTGATCTTAGAGCAGAAGCTATTGGCGTTCTCTTCAGGAAATTTTCTCCTGTGCCTATTTGCTGGAGGTTCTTCCCCACTTTATTTTCTATTAGTTTCAATGTATCTGGTTTGATGTGGAGGTCCCTGATCCACTTGGACTTGAGCTTTGTACAAGGAGGAAGGAATGGGTCGATTTGCATTTTTTTACATGTTGACTGCCAGTTGAGCCAGCACCATCTGTTGAAAATGTTGTCTTTTTTCCACTGTATGGTTTTAGCTCCTTTGTCAAAGATCAAGTGACCATAGGTGCATGGATTCATTTCTGGGTCTTCAGTTGTGTTCCATTGATCTACCTGCCTGCCACTGTACCAATACCATGCAGTTTTTATCACAATTGCTCTAGTACAACTTAACATTTAACTCAATTTTATGTTAAGATATCTTTGCTGATAGCCAAAAGGAATAAATTTCTACTAGTTTTGAAATTATTATAATCATAAAAGCCTTTAAAAATTATCATAGTCTTCCTTTATATTGTATTTGAAGATTTGTGGTTCATTTTTCTTAATGCTAGGAATGATTTATATGTATGTTTGTATATATATATATAAGAAAAAATTAATTCAATTTAAAACAACTTGCAATTCTTTTTTTTTTTGGTGTCATCTTTCTTTCTTTTTTTTTTTATTAGATATATTTTCTTTATTTACATGTAAATTTCTCCTTTCCCAGGTTCCCCTCCAAAAAACAAACAAACAAACAAACAAACAAAAACAACAAGAACAAACCCCTGTTGCCTCCCCCCTCCCCATGCCTGCCACCCCTCTCTCTCCTACTTATTGGCCCTGGCATTCCCCTACACTGGGGCACAAAACCTTCACAAGGCCAAGGTCCTTTCCTCCTATTGAGGATCGAATTTGCGATCCTCTACTATACACATGCTGCCAGAACATTCAGTCCCACCATGTATAGTCCTTGATTGGTGGTTGGGTCCCTGGGAGCTCTGAGGGTACTAGTTAGTAATTGTTGTTCGTCCTAAGGGGCTGCAAACCCTTCAGCTCCATAGATCGTTTCTCTAACTCCTTCATTGGGGACTGTGTACTCAGTTCAATGAATGGCTGTGAGCCTCTACATCTGTATTAGTGAGGTATTGTCAGAGCCTCTCAGGAGATAGCTATTTAGGCTGGCTTGTCCTTCCTTCAGTCTCTGCTCCATAGTTAATCTCTGCCACTCCTTCCATGGGTATTTGGTTCCCCCTTTTAAAAAGGAATGAAATGTCCACCTTTTGATCTTCCTTCTTCTTAAGTTTCTTGTGGTTTGTGGGTTGTTCTTCCTGTATTCCAAACTTCTGAACTTGTGGTTCATTTTTCTTAATGCTAGGAATGATTTATATGTATCTTTGCATATATATATACATATATATATGAGAAAAAATTAACTCAATTTAAAACAACTTCCAATTCAACAAAAGTAAAAATAATTATTAATATACTTCCTATAAAATGAAATAGTAGAATATATTACTAGTTGATTAATAATTTGACAACTTGAAGAATATATGTTGAGAAATTTAACTTGAGCTTATATTCTACAAATATTTTACTGTAGAAATCTAAAAAAAAAATCAATGAAAGATGAGCAAAACTTCAAGATTACCTTTACATTTCTAACTTTTTCTTTCAAATAATATCACAGGATGATTATGTGTCAGAAGATAAGTTTCTCATTTGGCAAGTTGTTATCTTATTCTTAGGATTTGCACCTTTGTAAAACTATTGATTTCTTCTTCTTCTTTTTTACACATTAGGAATACCAGCCAACAAGGAAACTATGGTATGAGCTGAACTGGGGCTGATTGGGATGGAATAGTGTGAAGACTGGTTAGGATTTATTATGTACATGTATGAAACTGCCAAAGAATTAACCTTATTTGTACAAAGTTTATTTCTATAGGACATAATATATTCAGTGAGTGAAATCTATGATGTAATTTTTCACTATTTTTAATATTCTGTGGCAAATACTAAAATAGGTAAACTATAAACATCCATATAATAATTTTAATTACGTGTGAATTACAGTATATAGAGACTATTATAGAGTTATAAAGAAGGGATAAAAATTAGTAGTTGATATTGAGATTCTGATAAAAACTAGTCATTACATTAGTAATTCAGCATTAAAGAATTCCAAGTAAAATCCAAATCTAAATATAAAATTATATTAAAATTATATGGATCTTAGAAAAGCCACACAGTCACACTTGGAAACTCTAATATGTTCAGCAGCTTTAAAACTTAAAAACTGGTCTTTGAGATATTCATCAGTGGGTAAAGTTCTTGATGTTTGCCATAAATTGTGCATAATAGGCTATCAATAATAGATGCTGGCTCAAATATGGTAGAAGCTGTAGATTGATACCCAAATTTTTCCTCTGATCACAGGTCATATCATAGACTCATCCACACAAATACATCAAACCTACACATAAATAAATATACAAGCACACAAATTAACTTAAATTTACAATTGCTAATTGCACAATGGTAGCATGCAATTCAGTGGTACAGCATTTGTTTTCTGTCTACAAGACTCAGGTTCCATCCAGTAGTATAAAACAAAATAACCAAAAATGTCCAAAAGATAACTTTCAAAGTGGAAAACATCTATTCAGTGCTAATACTGATACAGAATGCTTACCTTAAACATTATTCAGAACTGAAATTTATATTATATAAAATATATTTAGGAAACTCATCTAAATCAAACCAAGAAACCTTCACACTTCTTAGATAAAAAAGTGAGAATATGAGTGCCAATCATTTGTTAATTAAACGCAGTTGTAATTAGGAAAACAAAAATGTAACACATTGTTTACATATTTTTACCCCTAGCAGATTGATGAGTGAAAAAAACCTGACATTGTAAATAGTAATGCAAATATAGGCCATTATGAAT
>JADRCD010217263.1:0-43060 GCA_019843815.1 Montemys delectorum
GTCATGTAGGTATTTTCTGAGGACGGAGGTACTGGCTGGGTTTGTTGATGATTCTGAAATAGTCTGTTAGACTGTATAAACAATTATGTGGAGCCAGGCATGATGGCCCATGCCTGTAATCACAGCACTGAGGAGCTGAAGCAAAAGGCTTCACCTCAAGCTCTAACCTCAAGGCTGGTCTGGAACTCACGGTGGGTTCCAGGCCTGCCTGGGCTATCTAGTGAGACCCATTCTCAGGAGACAGACCAATAACAAAACAAAGAGCACTGGTGAGCAGCTAGCTGGACTGTGGAGGCTGAGCATGTCAGGTGAGACGCGAAGGGACCAGAGCCAGTTCAGTGGTCCAGGGCAGAGACGATGGTGGCTCTGTCCAGAACGGGAGCTGAACAGGTGGATGGCTGGAAGAACCGGCCTAACTGGTATGTGGGTTCCCCACTCGAGTTCTTATTTCCACATTGAGAGCAAAAGGCCTTGGCAATGGACTGGACTGTGTGAGCATGCCTATGTGGAGTGAAGGGAGAATAGCTTCCCTTCCAGGATTTCCCCTGGAAGATGGGTGAGGAGTAGAAACAGCCTTTGCAGAGGGTGACAGAATGGACTCATTTTGCTTCAGGGATGTCGGGTCAGAGACATGTTGGAAATGCACAAGCAGACGTGAGGGAGGTCCTTGAGAGTGTGGGACAGGCAGCAGGGGTGAGGTCTCGGCTGGAGATACAAATACCGAGGCCTCAGTGAATGTGGAACATTTAAATTCGTGACGCCTGCTGGAGGGGTGAAGGCTGGTGGGTAGGTGGATGGAGTTCAAACTAATAGCAGAAGGGCAGTGGCCTGGGCTCTCTCCCTCTGCATGGCAGTGGGCGGAGCCAGGAGGCATGCCTGGCATGTGGAAGGTACTTTACAGTGTGAAAAGAATGTTCTAGGTATGGGTGGGCCAAGGGCTGAGCCGTATGAGATTAGCATCCTGCAGCCTTTGCTCACCTATGTCCTCTGTCTGAAATGGCCCGGAATAACCAGGACGGAGGTGCTCAGCAAACCTGCCTGTTCTTACTGCCAAGCCATCGGCCACTGTGCCTGAACCACCTGTGGCCGGCCTGTCTCTTGAGCTCTTGTCCACTGGAAGGCTGAGAACTCCCTTTAAATCTTTGTAGTTTCCTTGGGCGGAAAGACCAAGGGAGTATCCCTCAAGTGTGGTTTGAATCCTGGGAAATTAATTGCTCCTCCCCTCACCCGCACCTTCCCCATTCTCAAAAGGGAGACACCTGCTGGCAGGTGTCCCCCCCCCCCCAGTCTGGCTCTCCAGGACTTCTTGGACTTTTTTTGCATGCCTAATGAGAATTCCCCCAGCGTCTGGAGATGTATCCCAGGCTTTTATTCTTTGCGATCCAATCCTGTTAGGTTTTTTTTTTTTTTTTTTTTTTTTTTTTTCTTCTCCCTGCAACTTTGAGCTTTGATGGTTCCCATGGGGCTGTAACTCTGCCTTAGCTAGTACTGTTTTTCTGGACAGACTTCCCAATAACTCACCTCCTGGGGAAGCAGAAGCAAGAGGCATCAAGGGAGCTGGCCATGCCAGAAAGGGACAAAGCAGACCCCAGAGAATTCCCTACTGGAGTGTAAGAAAGTCTAGGAAATCCTGGAGAGGGGAGGGGTGGGAAATCTACCAGCAAGCACAAAGTCCTCACTTTGTAAAAAAGTTTGAAAAGTGTACCAAAAAGACCACTTTCGATCCCATCACACTGGGAACCACCGTGGGAACCTCAGGCCCTCTTATTGCTCCTCCCTAGGACTCTCCAGGTATTGGCTGGCTTTCCCTTCCCCTCTAAAGCCCTGGCCAAAGGAGTCTATGAAGAAACTGCTTTTAAAGCCACCTTTCCCCATGGGATAGCCACCGGTCAGACTCATTTGCTTTGGCTCATCCTGGCAGAGCCAGGCCCCTAGATGCTCCTCCTCTTTGCTTCCCTACTGGCGCGCGATGTATGAGAAAGTCTTTGCAGAAACCGTACATTCTCATCAATCCATTATCCTGTCTACCTCAGCTTTGGCTTCTTATGGGCACATAAGACAGCAGCAGCCCCTGACTGCCAAGGATGTTCAAAGATTAGATGAGGAGGCTGGAGAGATGGCCAGAGGGACCTTGGTTTGGTTTCCAGCATCCACATAGCAGCTCACAACCATCAGTCGCTGCAGATCTAGGTGATCCAAATGCCCTCCTCTGATCTCTGTGGGCACCGACATGGATGTAGCACCCATTCTTACAGGTAGGTAAAAGACTTATACACATAAAAAGGAATAAAATCTAAAAAAGATTACATGAGATAGCATGTCCCAGAGGTCCCTGTAAGCCCTGGCTGACCATCATGTCTGTCCATCTTCCTTTCATTCCTGTTATTCCTTTCCTTCTCTTCCACCTTTAGACCGTGAACCCCTTGGGAGTACCATGCTCAAGGCTTGAGCTCCCCATAGAAGATAGAAGGCTGCCATTCTCATCTGAAGCCAGTTCCAGCTCATCTCCAGAGGACCAGCCATCTGTTTTCACCTAGAATGGAAGGGATCTTGATTCACAGACTTTCAGGGATGACCCTGGGAAAGTGCCAGGCAGATCAGGCCTCATTGTCACCTTGCTCAGTGGCTCTCTGTGGGCACTCTGGGGCCAGGATCAGGCTCTGCCCATGCTGTCTCTGACTTACCTGGGACAACGGGCTGGGACCTTTTTAACGGCTAATGGTTGCAGCCCTGAGCCAGGGCCACTGATAGGTAGGTTCATGCCTCACTCATTCTGGGGCCTCCTAGCTGCAACCCCTTGCGGGTAATCAGAGCTGCACAGGTGGCCCTAAAACCATTAAAGCTGTCAGCAATGGGTCTTTCACACCAATGGTCACTGATAGGCCCAGTCATTTTCCATCAGCCGCCTTCCCTGATGCCCCAGTGCCATATGCAAGTCAATTACCATGCGTTTCTCCAGGGACACATATCCAATCTGGGTCAGCTACTATAGTATGCAGAAACTTCTAGGATTCACCTGACAGCTCCTGGCTGCCTGGGAAGCAGGGTCCAAGAGGCCTTTTCATTTTTGCTGTGCCAGCTGAGGCTGGGCCTTGGCTCTAGGAAGCAGACTCCTTCCCCCAGGACACTGGATGGTGGGAAAGGGCTTATGTGAATGAGTCCTTAGACTCTCCTGGACATGCATGACTATGGGTTTGACGTCTTTGATTCAGGAAGATCTGGTGTTCATTCCTTTTTTTTTTTTTTTTTTTTTTTTAAATTTTTTTAGACACGGTTTCTCTGTTTAGCCTTGGCTGTCCTGGAACTCACTCTGTGCTAGGATTAAAGGCATGCACCACCGCCGCCTGGTGGTTTATTCCTGAACTCTCCATTCACTTGCTGTGTAGCCTCGGGGATGGTAACCACCTGCTCTGATCCTGCTCCATTTATAACCTACAGCATCGATCTCTGGTCACCATGACATCAGTGCAGAAGGAGCTCCGATCTTGGTGTGGTGTGGTGCTCTTCTGTGGCCTGGGAGTGGATCCGGGGCTTCAGCCGTGCTAGGCAAGATGTCTGCCGCTGAGCTACACCCTCAGGCTCTTTTTACTTTTTATTTTGAGACACGGTCTCACTTGGTTGCCCAGGCTAGCCTTGAAGTCACTCTGGAGTCCAGCCAGGCCTTGAAATTGCAATCCTCCTGCCTCAGACTCTCTGGTAGCTGGGATTACTGGCCTGAGCCACCACACCCTGCTCCCTGGGCTGACCTCAGCTTCCTTTGGTTATCTGTGAGCTGGGCCATGAATGTTACCTCAAAAGAGGATGGGATGGATTGAGTAGGACACTAGACACAGCATCACTGTATATTCGAGGGCTGAGCACCCTGCGGCAGCAACGGGAGGTCTTGATGAGGAGGCTTTTAGGGGATGAGACAGTTCTCTGTTTTTCTCTAATACGGGGGGGGGGGGGGGGGGGGGGGGGGGGGGAACAGGGAGGGAGAGGCAGAACTGGAGAGGGTAATCTGCATGTTTCATGTTGGAGCCTGGATAAAAACTATGCATGATAAAGGCCCACTGTCCAATCGGCTGGGCTACTGGGTTCTTCTCCCTGCTCCTTCCCACCCTGCCTGGCTGCATTGATTTACTTGAAAGTTTTAATGGGTTATAATTGGAAAAGGCCTGGGTGAGATTTGCATATTGATTTGACATTTAAGTATATGATTAAATAAAAGCTGACTGAGGTCATCACTTGACTAAATTGGCTTAATGAGTGTTGATTACCCTGTGCATGTTAATTTCATTTACTCTGATTACCCCATCTATCTTTCCCAGAGATCTATCAGCACCTTTGACTCAATTGGACTTGATGGGACACGAAGGAGGGTTGGGGTCAGCGGGTGGGGGGAGTCCTTAGTCTATTTGCCTGGTTACCCAGCTGTCCCTAGAGCCTGGGAGGCTCTGACCTACTGCTGTGTTCTCTCTCTCTCCCTGACTCCCACCCTCTCTCTCCTAATCACATGAGCTGATCACCAACTCCTTTCTAACCAGTAGTTCTGCCACTTTGCTGCCAGAGAGAAATCAGGCGCTGGCAGGGAGCGGAGTGGTGGTGGGGAGAGGTTGTGACACCTATGAGAAGTGTTTCTAGCTCCCCACATCATATCCCCCATTCCTGGCATAAGCAGGAACCTGCCTTAGATGTCTGAGACCTCTGGCGCCCCCCCCCCCAACCCCATGAGTCTACTTCTCTTCTTTACTGGTAAGGCAGTGTCTGCAAGAAGGGTCCCCACAGTGGGGCTGCATTTACTGCTCAAGTCTTGTGTTTTCCCCGTCCAGATATGCAGGGACCCATAACTATGGGCTCTATTGCCTTCTGGCTTCCTGTGGGTGTTCAGCCAATGGGAGGCCAGTGGGAGACTGGGGGGAGGGAGGAGAGCACTGGCTGGATGTTTATTTACTTCTGGTGTTCATCCCCATTGGCTGAGCAAAGGTCTCCATCAGCTACCAGGCTTGGCTCCTCTCAGTCTCTTCTGCTCTAGGGAGATAGTAACAGCCCCCTCCAGCTCTCCACAAGCCAGAGGAAACCTCACTGTTGACACAGCTCTGCACACCCTGCCCACACCTTTGTAAATAGACCTCTCACTAGCTCTCCTTAAATCACCCAATTTGAGTGCGCCATCTGTTTCCCACTGAGACCCTAACCGATACAGCAGGCGACATATTTTTCCTTTCAGAAACCAGGACACACAGTCTGACAGTCAGAGAGTGATCTCGGAACACACGACCAAGCCCAGACTGTCAGGCTGCCTCCTCTGCCCTCATCCTGGCCCCTGCCTGATAGATGCATCACCTCTCAGGACCCTTGCCTGCTCCATTCTCCTCACTGTCTAGACCAGACACCTGGACCTTCTGGAGTCCCTGGCCCCTACCTGGCCTCTCTCAGCCACAGCACTCGATTCCCTTAGAACAGCCATGGGATGGGGTAGAGTCAGGGAGTTTCTTGGTGCAAGCTTTCTCATCCTGCCATGGTTTGTCTCCAAGTTCATGTCTTCTGGATCCTTCTGTTCAACACAGATGTCTCCTCCTTGGCCTGTCTTCCCAGCTACTCCAAATGCTGAGGCAGGAGGATTGAAAGTTTAAGACTCTGGGCTACAGAGTGAATTCAAAGCCAGCCTGGGTAACTTAGTGAGTCTCTCTTATACAACAGAAAGTAAATGGGCCCAGAGAGATGGGTTAGTGGTTAGGAGTACTGGATGCTTTCCCAGAGGACCCAGCTTCCATTCTCGACATTGTCTATAGCTCCAGTCCAGGAGGTTCAATGCTTCTTCTGGCGTCCTTGGGCATCGGGCATACTTATAGTGCATAGACATCCATGTAGGCAAAACACCCATACATAAAATAATCAAAATACATTTACAGAAGTAAACAAAAATAAACAAGGCAACAACATAACTCACTATTTTCAATTAATGTCACATTCACAGGTACCAGGGAATCAGACTTTAACATATTTCTTATGTCGGGAGTGGGGTGGGTGTCGTTCAGTCCCTTGCAGCTGATACAAGAAGAGATAACACACAGGAAAGTGAGTGAAACTGAGGCCAGGGAGGGAAAGACAGGCCTTCCTGGGACTGGACCCAGGGGACACCCGCTCTGGCCTGGAAGTTTAAACAGAGGGAAAAGGTCTGGGTACCCATTGCGTGTGTTTCTCAAAAGTTGATGTTGGCTGCTGCATGACATGGCCCATGTTTGTAGTCCCAGGACTCAGGAGGAAGGACCAGGAGGATTGTGAGTCTGGATGGGGTTTGAGGTCATTGGGGGCTGCACTTGGAAAGGATTTAAGTTGTTTCCAAGAGGTAGTTGTTATGAGTGAGCCTGCACTTGAAGGCTCTCTGGAGTCCCATTTCAAGCTGTGATCGCTCCTCTCTGTTGCCCAACAGCACCTGATAGGAGGTAAGCCGACCAGGAGAGGTCTCGCCAGAACCAGCACTATGCTGTTTGGACTTCCAGTTTGCTGCACTGGAGTAAGTAAACATGTTTTCTTTATAAAGTTAGTTTGCCTCAGGTACTTTTTCTAGTGTTAAGACATGTATTAAGACATACACTCTCACCATGGATAATAAAATGTTGTATTTGATTTTAGTAATCAACAATATCTTTTAGGTATCTCCTCTACTCTCTATTTTATATATAGTCCTATGAGGCTGGGCTCTGCCTACTTTACAGAAGGGCAAACAGAGGTCCAGAGAGATTAGATCATGAACATAAGATTCTATGGCTGGGAACTAGAGTATTTTTGGATGCACTTAAGAATAAAGATTTTCTGTCAGGGTGCCATAAAGCTCTCAGTTCCATCAAGACCCAGGATCCCTTGGCTTTCAGACTTTGTATTATCTACCTTGTGAGGTAGAGATGAATGACTTCGGCCTTGGGAAGTCAGCTGGGAATGCTAGGGCCCTTTGGAGCCCTGGCAGGATCAGGGCAGTGTTGTGATTTGGATCTCGAATGTCCCTGGCAGGCCTAGGCGCTGCAGACATGGTCCCCATCTGGTGGCACTGGGATGTGGCACAACATTAAGTTAGGACATTGAGGTGTGGCCTTAAAGGGGACAGTGTGATTCTTAAGATGACTGTCTTTTTAAAATTGATTTTATAAACTTAATAAAACCTTGCAAATAAAGACATCACCTGGCAAAATGAACCAGACCCCAAGTCTGAATAACTCAGAGAACTTCTATACAGTCAGAATTGGCATCCGGAAACGGAAGCTGAGAAGCTTCAAGTCAAATTTTACACCTTCAGTTTAGAATATATTTAATGCACTTATCCACCACTCAAACCAAAAAGCCCAGGACAGAATTAGCACTAGAACAACAGTGACCTTTCACCCTCTTTATGTTGCTCTCCCTTGTCTGCATTCTGTCCTTCCTTATCCCCTAACTTTCAGCTTTCTTATGTTTTTGGTTGTGAGCCTAGCCTTTAACGGCTGAGTCATCTCTCCAGCCCACGTTCAGCTCTCTTTAGTCTCTTTCCTGCATGTTATATGTATACGTTTGTTTACATATGTACATATATGATTGGCCCAATCCCACATATGAGAGAGAACATGCCGTGCTTTTCTTGGTGAGATTGTGTGACCTCACTGAATATTATACATCTCAAATTTGTATGTTTTCTTGCCAATTTTTAAGTTCATTTTTCTTTAGAGCTAATTAGTTCTATTATACTCTTATATAAATATATATGATGCATTCAAGTATCTATTTGATAATATATGTAAACATATAGTCTCAAATTTTCATTCTCTGTTTATCTGTTGATCCAGAAAGAAAGGAAGGAAGAAAAGAAGGAGGAAAGAAAGAAAGAAAGGAAGGAAGGAAAGAAAGGAGGAAAGAAACAAATGGAGAAAGGAGAGGAGGGGGGATGTAGGACCCTTGCTCATTCCTCTCTGTCCCTGCTTCTTGGCTGCTGTGGGGATAAGCACCACATACTCCTAGCCACTCCTCCCAGTTAGATCCCTAACGATGGGGCCAAATAACCATTGACTAAAAACCTCTAAAACTGAGAGCAAAACCCAAACCCTTTCACTTTTTAAGCTGTTTAGTTGGGGCATTTTGTCATAGCAAGGGAGAACTGACCAACCTAGACATGAAAAGATTCTTGGGGTGTTTAAGAATGTGAGATAAGAAACCAGGGCTTGGGTGACAGGCAGGGCCTTGAGGCCATGGGGAAGGCAGCTGGAAAGGGGTCACCCCGAGGACCATGAGGTCTCTACTGGCAGGAGGCTGGTGCTGGCTTATAAAAAGCTAAAGATGATGTGGGGTGTGTGAGATGGGCTAAGAAGGATTGAGCACTGGTCCAGTGCAAGCTTAAAGAGGACTTGGTCTCCGTGGCTCTTGGAAACTTGGGACAGGGGGAGAGTGTCGTCCAGACACCAGACAGGGAAAGAGAGCTGAGTCCCCTCACATCCCCAACCCTGAGCACATGTTCGCCCTGGACCTGCTCACCCACCCATGCCCATCTCATCTGTGAGCTCTGGAGTCAGCACCTTCATCTTCTGTTTTCTGTACTGAGAATTTCCATAGCATCTCCAGGGGCTGCGATGGGGGTGTCCCTGGATCCCTACCTCCTGCTTACTAGGTGTCCCTACCTTCTGGCCAGGCAGGGACTCAGGGAGATGACTCTTCTCTGGGTCTATGATTCTCTCCCCTCTGGCCCTCGTACCCAGGTCCACAGTCTGGGGGGCAGAGACCTCCCTCCATGAGGAGGGGGCTGTTTCCCAGGCAACTGATGGGGAGCAGGAGGTGTGGCTTGGAGGAAGAAAATGTCACCCTGGCTGCGCTGTGAATAACGCACAGCAGTGAGAACTGACTCACCCTCCAGTCTGCCATCTTCTGGAACCTTCTTGTCGACTCCTTCTTGGCAAGCTCCCTCCACTGTAGTCTGCAGGGCTTCGTTGATTTCTTGCCTTGGGCCTCTCTCCTCAGGCAGCTCCCTCACCCTTTATGAGTCTCCTCACTCCTCTCTCTCCCATGTTTGGCTGTTCCCTCTCTACCAACTACTGTGCTGAGTGTACAGGGTGACTCAGGCAGGTGAATAACCTATCCCAGATCACATGGTTTTGTAGTGACAGGATCAGAATGCAAACTGGAGTCTCTCCAGCCTGTGTCCTGGAAGTGGTCCTTGCAGTGGTGGAGACTGTCCGCTTGAGACTGCCCTGAAGCTGTCTTGGGGCTGGAGAAAAGGTATGGACTGGAGCAAATGAGGTTGAAAGAGAGATTGGTTCTTTCTGGCTATGGACTACCCTGCTTGCCCACCCACCAGGCGCAGAGCCCATAAGTGGGGCACGGTCAGTAGTTTTCCCACCCAAAGACTACTATATATTTGACCAGAGCTATGGCTCCTCAGAGACTGCCATCCTTCTGGGACCGCAGGCCGGGTCTGAGGAGCACAGGCCACACTGGGAGCCTGCTGTTCTTTCTCCCCTACATGCCACAGTTTTGAGGGAGAAAACCCACTTCTGGGCTGGGGTCCCAGAGCCTGAGTAAAGGCTGTTCAAGAAGTCAGTGGAAAGGCTGACAGACCCTGGGGGAGACCTATCCTGAAGATGGATAACACGTTAGCGGGGCTCTGATTCAAGGCGGCCATCAAACACAGCCACATTGCTGTAGCTCTCCAGGTCAGGCCTAAGAATAGGGATTCTGAGACACTTAGGACAAAATGTGCTGGGAAGCTGGAGGAGGCTGTCTAGTTCTCAGCTCACTGGCTTTGGCCCAGACACATGCCGCTGTTTTGGAGGTGGTTCATGGGGTCTCCAGGAACCAGGGAGGTCTTCCTGGGAGACAGTGTGTGGGCTGTAAGACTCCTCCGTAGTGCCCTCCTGTAGTGAGGATTTTGGGTCCTTAAAAAACCCAGTTATGTTATGTGACTATGTTTCCGTTTTAATCCCAGGTGTGGACCATGGGGCTGCTTCAGTTTGTCCACAGCAGCTGACTATGATTTGTCTCATGCTCTAGCAGGGACATGATTTTACCAGCTGAAGACAGTTTACATTTGGAATTCTGGGGACTCTTGAGAGGGTATTAAAAAAAAAAAAAAAAAAAAGGCTGTGGCAGCTGCTGTGTGCCAGTTGGAGAGATTCTGAAGACAAAGATCAAACTTGCCCCAAGACACTTGGCGCCCCCTAATCAGCAGGAAGTAGTCTAATGAAATTGATACCCCCCATCCTCCCTCTAACCTTCTTTCTCTCCAACCAAATGTTGTGGAGTTGGAAGGGTGGAGAGGGGTGTGGTAGAAAAAGAACTCAATACAGTAGCCAAAAGCCCTGCTCCACCCTTCCACTTCAAGTCGCTTCTAAGGCTGGAAACTACGGCCTCAGCTTCTGATATTCCACACTGCTGGGCCTCTGGGGAACTGTCAGCTCAGGGATCAGGTCAAGAGAGGGAATGTCCTTGAGATTCAAGCATGTAACCACGTGGAAGATGGGGCTTTGAGCCCTTGGTAGCATCCACATAGAAAGTGATTTCCAGGGATCCCAGAGCTTTGCACGCTAGAGAGCTCTGGCTGGGACCCGTTTAGATTACAGCTGGATGAGGGAAGGTGCTGGAGTGGGTACTGTGAGGGGAGAGGATCGGCTGAGACAGATACGCTATTTCCTGTTTCACTTGGGTCCTTTCCATACCTCCATGCCAAGGAGGCGCGTGATTGGGCTAGCCGAAGTCATTAGGACCTGGCTTTCCTCTGCCTTCCTCCTCTCATTGGCCATTTTCTGCATTTCCGGTCACTTTCAGACCCCTCTGAAACTCCACCCCCACTTGCCCACTGCCAGGCTAGCGTCTCAGCTGACTTCCTGGAGATGTGATTCCCAGCCTGGGCTCCTCTCATCATTACCCTCTTTCTTCCCACACTTAACCAGGGTCGCATTCTGAACCTGGGTGGCTTCTTAGCCTCTAATCCTAGCATAGTCACCTAGACCTCCCTGGCCTCCAAAAACACCAGAATTCTTGCAGGTAGTCATTCTGATGGTGACCTCATGCTCCCCCAACACAGGACTCAGCCCTCCCCTTTTAATCAGCCCGCCTACCTTTCCAGCATTAGAAGCAGCTGGGCTTTGCCAGGCCGGTATACATGCAGTTTCCTTAGCTGCCACTAGGTGGGCTGGAGAGTCTGGGTTGGGTAATTAGACACATTTAATAACAAGTCTGTGTATCACAACAATGAAACAAACAGGAACCCCTCTCTCTCTCTCCATATATATATGAAACACACACACACATATATATGAAACATGCACATGTAGCAGGATTTATTAAATAGCAGTATAGTAACCAATTTAATAACTGCATATAAAAAGTGAAGGCTAATTTGGAGCAAGATGTAGAAATAGCCCACCGCTTAGGTAAATCAGGTGCCCTCATTAGCCCTTAACTGCTAATAATTAAGCTTAATTTTACTTTTACTATTCACTCCTTTGAGCAATTTAATTGTGGCTTCTTTGAGCCATGTCTGAGCCCCCTGAGACCTCAGGTCAGCCATTCAAGGTGTTAAGCCACCTTCCTCCGCCTCCCCCTCCTGCAGCTTTAACTGCCCCATGAAAGAACCTTATCTGTGATTGCTTTCTGCAAATCCCTGGAAAGGCCTTTGGTCTCCTTTGTCTGAGCTTCCAGCCCCTATGTCTCCTGCGTTCAGAGTGCAAAACCACAGAGCGAGGGAGCATGCGACACGCACGCTCTATTTTCCCGGGGCTGTCTTTTTTTTCTTTTTTCCAATTAAGAAAAGCGTTTCTTCCCCCGATCTCATCTCCTGGCCAAACCCTCCACCTTTGGAGCCATGTCTTGTCTAGAATCTGTTTGCGTCTAAATCTCCAGCTACTCAGCTGACCTTGGTCTTTGTAGTGTGTTGGGTGCATGACCTCGTCACCGTGGCAAGCTGTTCTCTGTGATCAAGGTTTAGAGCTAGGGCCATTCTGCATCATCTCGAATGGAGTCTTTTAAACTGCCGGAAAACCTTGCAATTGCGTTTTGGAACTGGAGCCTGTGGGTCCCTCACAGGGGAGAAGTGACCACAGAGGATCTCAGGGACAGAAAGGATGCAGAACACAGCCTCCTCCTCCCTTCTGCCCCAGGAAAAAATCCCCAGGTATTGTTCATCTTGCCGTTTGTCCTAACAACCTTGAGACCCAGGTCAGGAGCAAGCCAGGGGAGCTGGAGAGCAGAGGGGGAGGGGCAGAAGCCCAGAGCTCCATTTGAAGTTCTGGGCTTAGTTGAGAGCTAACCAGCAGGGTAGGCCATGCACACATTGTGCAGGGTACAATGTAAAATGAAAACTCGAAATTCCTGGTTCAAGATTAAAATGTCAAGTTGGTCACAGCAGAGCTTCTGCTCCAAAGGGAATGGGGATGGGAGAAAGGCTAGTGGGTCCCAAAAGGTGCCCTGGGGTTCAGAGGAACACCCTCCGAAAATGACTGTGAAGTGGAACCCAAGATGACTGGGTATAGGTTGTCTGGGGAGTCTAAGGAAGCAGGGACAAGAGAAGGGGAAGTCAGACAAGGAAGGAGAACCCTGTGTAATAACAAGTGGGCCTGGGGCTGGAGAGATGGCTCAGCGGTTAAGGGCACTGGCTGCTCTTCCAGAGGATCCAGGATTCAATTCTCAGCACCCACATGGCAGCTCACAACTACTTGTAACTTCCAGTTCCATCCTCTTTCTGGCCTCCCCAGGTGCATAGACATGCATGCAGTTAAAATACCTACACATACACACTGAAAAAAAAGTACCCGGGCAGTGGTGGCGCATGCCTTTAATCCCATCACTTGGGAGGCAGAGGCAGGCAGATTTCTAAGTTCGAGGCCAGCCTGGTCTACAGAGTGAGTTCCAGGACAGTCAGGGCTATACAGAGAAACCCTATCTCAAAAAACAAAACAAAACAAAACAAAACAAAACAAAACGTAAGTGGTCCTCAATGTTTCTGGGGACAGTAGGACCACAGACCTCCTGACAGGCCCTGTGTCTCTGCAGAGGCATTTCTCTATCCCATCCTCAAAGAAGAGGAATGTCTTGGATGCTGATTCCCTGGCAATAATACCCAGGTGAACTTTCTGGCTGATGAGCTTCCAGGCTCCTGGAAGTCTTGCCCTGGTCCTGAGGCAGAAGTGGGAAGACAGAATGGCACTGAAATGTGATTGTCAGTACAAGACAGATCTGAGGGATGGGGGGAAGTGGTTTCTGTACCCCAGGAAGATGGGACAGGAGCCTCCTCTTCTGGGTCCCAACTTCCCCTCCCTGCACTAATTAGCTCCAGGTTCTAGTCCTCTTGAGGCCTAGTTATTTCCTGCTGCCACAGCGATCAGGGGCCTGGTCTGGGCTGATGAGATCTCTGGGGTCGTGGAGTGGGTTGTACGAAGTTGCCGCCTAAGCATCTTGATGCCCTCCCATTTGTCACTGGCATTAATGCTCACACAATGACCTGTCCGCAGCTGACGAAGGGCTCAGAGTTCTGGAGAACGGGTCCCGGATGGCCAATGCGGATAACCAATTTAGAATTTCCGTCCATTTACCAGTGAATTGCCCCAAAAGAACACCATTTACGGAGTTGACAAAGGCCAAATTAGATTTCAGATTCTGGTGTGCGTAGGTGACAGCCGAGGGGATGAAATGAAGTAGTGTGCCAAAAGCTGCAAGCTCTGAGTTTGTGAGACTGTACGCAGGGAGCCTCGGCTTGCCCCGCCCTCAGCTCTCTTGCAGCCCCCTGGTGGGATGGGCAGCTCAGTGGCTCAGTGGCTCAATGGCTCTTATCTGTGTAGCCCTCAGCACTTATTCTGCGGCTCCTTCCCACGGCATCCAGTGGCCTCTGCCCCATCCCATTCTCAGTACCTCTTCTTGCCTCTGGTGAGATGGCTCAATTCGTAAAGGTGCTTGCAGCCAAGGCTAATGACCTGAGTTCAATCCCTGGAACCCAATTGGTGGAAGAAGAGAAGCAACTTTCACAGTTGTCCTTTGACCTTCACATGAATGTCACGGTAGCTGTCTTAGTGTTCCTATTGCTGTGATAAAACATGACCAAAAGCAACTTTTGGGGAGGGGGGAGCGAAGGGCTTCTTTCTTTTACACTTCCACATCACAGTCCATCATTGAAGGAAGATAATGCAGGAACTAAAGGCAGGAGCCTGGAGGCAGGAACTGAAGCAGAGGTCACGGAGGAGCACTGCTTCCTGGGGTGCTCTCTCACGTTTGCCTAGCCTGCTTTCCTATAGCACCCAGTATCACCATCCCAGGGGTTGCACCACCCACAATGAGCTAGACTCTCTCATCAGTCACTTGTGAAGCAAAAGCAGTATAAACTTGCCCACAGGCAAATTTTATGGAGGCGCTCCTCAAATGAGAGTCCCCAGTTCCCAGATGACACCAACTTGTGTCAAATTGACATAGAACTAACAAGGACAGCATGCCAATGCCCATACATACACATCTGCACAGGCACACAAACCAGTAAATCAACGAATGTAATAAAAACTAAGACAAAGACGTTTAAGTTAAGATTTAAAAGACGAAGGCAGGTGTATAAAGCCGGAATGAATGGACACTCAGATGAATGGATTTGGTAGATGGAGTAACGGATACTGTCCCAATTAGTTGTATGTCAACTTGACACAAGCTGAATAGAGAGGAGGGAACCTCCTGTTCAGGCTGTAGGTAAGCCTTTGGGGCATTTTCTTAATTAGTGATTGATGTGGGAGGGCTAAGCCCATTGTGGGCGGTGCCACCCCTAGACTGGTGGTCCTGGGTTCTGTAAGAAAGCCAGCTGAACAACCCATGGGGAGCAAGCCAGTAAGCAGCATGCTTCCATGGCCTCTGCGTGGGCTCCAGGCTCTAGGTTCCTGCCAGCTTGAGTTCCTGTCCTGACTTCCTTTGATAATGAACTGTGATGTGGAAGTGCAAATAAAATAAACCCTTGCCCCCCAAGGTGCTTTGGTCATGGTGTTTCATCACAGCAGTAGTAACCCTAACTGTACAGATGCCAAGTCTACACTAAGAGCAGTGCTAAGAGCAGGGCATGCCTGACAGTGCCCCAGACTCTCAGTGTCCCAGAAGGACAAAAGACTTGGATGGGGGACCAAACCTCAAATATATGGCTAGTAGTCAAGGGCAGATAAAGCAACCAAAACCCAGCCAATTCACAGACACAGAGTTAGGGGAGAGATGGTTGCCTAGCGTTATCATGGATCTAGGGAGTGATGGCGTTGATGGTTGGAATGATGAGCAGGACTAGTTTATGCAGCCTAGGTGGAATCTGGATGGGAAATCTTTGTATAGGAGTAGAAGGATGACTGATGTCATTCTGCAGATGGGAGAAAATGAGGCACAGAGGATTTAAGCTGCTTGATCGATATCATAATGACAGAGTGAATCAGACTCTAGTTACCTGGGTCACTAAGGAGCATCCTGAATTCCACTTATCCTTACCTTTTCTGGACTCATCTCCAGGCTCTTGGATGATGCTTCCCTCTGCCTGCTCTGTCCTGTGTATAGCTCTGGCTTTCTCTACTGTCCTAACCCATCTCAGTCCTTCAGCAGCTAGTCTGCCTCCTTGGTAGCCAGACCCTGGCCACTATTCTCTGCAGATCTCACCAGTCTGCTATCCCATGATACCTCTGGCCAGCATCATCCTAAGCCCTGAGCAGATCCCATATCCTGTTACCTCTCTGGGCTGATGGGTAGTGCTGAAGACAATCACAGGGTGTGGTTCACAAGCCACCTGACGGATTCGGGGTCCATACCTCCCTCCAAGACTTAGCATCTGTGGTGCTGTATGTTAACATTGCTTATGGTGTTGTATATTATGTTCTAAGCTACTTGATTTCACTGTGCCTCAGTTTCTTGGCCTGTACATGAGAGATAAAGAAGTTTCTCTTTGGGAGCTTATGACAATGAATTTTCGTATGGGCGGATGCTCAAATAGTAGACACTGATAATGGCTTCCAACTGCTCTGTGCCACTGTTTCCCAACTCTACCTCTTCTACCTTCACCCTTTCCACACCATTGTCACATTCTACACATTGCTTCAACCTTTGCCTTTTACTGTTAGGTCAAGGTCATCAGCTATGAGTTTCTTCTATATTTCTGGGGCTCCTCCCAGGCTGCTGGTTTTGAGCAGCTCCCAGGCTCTCCTCTATCAGGTCTTTGCTCTTTTGTTCATCCATCCATGCATCCACCCACCCACCTTCCCATCCATCCATCCATCCATCCATCCATCCATCATCCATGCATGCATGCATGCACGCATCCATCATCCACCCATCTACCCACCCATCTATGCATCCATGCATCCATGCATCCATCCATTCATCTATCCATCCATCCATCCATTCATCTATCTATCTATCCACCCATGCATTCATGCGTCCATAAATTCATACATTCGTGCATGCATGCATCCATCCATCCCTCGACTTGATGTTCCTGGCCTTTCTCCAGTGGTACAAGGCTCAAGCCTTTGCAGCCTCAGATCTGGCTCGGCAGAGCTGCCTCAGAAATTGTCCCATTCCTTCTCCTCACCTCACATTGCCATTCTGAGAAGCTTCCTTCCCATTTCCTGTTTCCTTCGTGCTTCCTCCTCCTCCTCCTTCCCACCCATTCTATTCTCCCTGCTGGCTCATTTTACACTACACTCTCATCAAGGCCACCAGTGACCCACTTACCCAAATCTAGAGATATTTCTGAGTGTCTTATCCTAGTAGATCTCCTGGCAGCACTCAACAAGGTCAGCTGCGCTGTTCTGCCAACTCTCTTCCCATGGTTGGAAAGACCGGCTTTGTCTAAACTCCACCTGTCTCCTCTCTCCCCAGTCCTTTCTCTGGTTGCTGTGGCTGTTTTGGAGAACAGTTCTCAGTCCATTTGATATCTTTCCTGGAGGCGAACCTAACTATACACCCTCATTCTTCTAACCGTGAGTCTTACTATACACCCTCATTCTTCTAACTGTGAGTCTTCAGACCAGATGTGGCCTCTATGGGCCATGCCTATCCAGACAGCAGCTCACGGGTGCCTGGACCCATGGTTCTTCATCCAAACCCCTACTGCTATTTAGTGGTGCATCCCATCATATTCCCTGGTCCTTTCATATTCACCTCCACCATGTGACCAGATGCTGAGTCTTGGCAAATCTGTCATCCCTAAGGGACCCTGAATGTGGCTGAGACCCTGAATCGCCTGCCCCCTTCTCCCAGGAGCCTCCTCTGATACACACACACACACACACACACACACACACACACACACACACAGAGAGAGAGCTCACTCTACTGCTTTCTTGTAGCAACACATTAATTGCCACACTTTCTGCCTGACTATAAGCTTGGTCAGGAGCTGTTCTTGGCCTTACTCTCTGTAGCCTCAGGACCTAGCAGGGTGACTGCCACATATCAGTGGCTTCACAGATCATGGGTAGCAAGGGGTGGGAATGAGGCCTACTTGGCCCATCTACTTGGGAACACACAGAGTCAGAATAGAATAAAGCACAGACTCCTGAGCCTCTATGCACACACCTCCCTCTACGCTGCCTAAGTTCCTCAAAGGCTACTGAGCCTTTTGTTCTGTTGACAGGAGGCGAAGCAGCTACAAGCTCCTTAATCACCTCTCCACAAACACAGGAGAGCCTCATTAATCCCAGTGACTGATGATCTATTGTCTTCAGCTCAGGTCTCTTCTGCAGCTGGCCTTCTTTCGCAGAGACAGATCCCCCCTAGGCTAGAGTGCTGCCCCTTCACTCCTGCAGAGGAAGCCCCATGCCTTTAGAGTTGGTGCTCTGACAGAGTCACTCTGCCCACCCACCCACCCATCCACCCATCCATCCATCCATCCATCCATCCATCCATCTATCCATCCATTATCCATGCATGCATGCACACATCCGTCACCCACCCATCTATGGATTGCACTGGGGCTAGGGTGGGTCTTCCACCAAGTACAGGACAATGGAAATTTGAAACAGAACCATGTTTGAAACTATGTGACTGTAGACAAGCCACTTGTTTTTCTATGTCTTAGTTTCTTGGTGGAAAAGGAGAGGCAACCATGATATCCACTTATAAGGCCATTCATTAACCAACAATTGGTCTTGGTTTGGTGCATCTTTTGTCTGCAATGGAATGCTTCACAAGTCCTATTTCCTATCCTCATCACAAACTAGGGGGAACCAGAAGTTTGCTATGGCAACTGCGGTGCTTTGGGATCCTTAGAATTGAGACCTGGTGCCCTCCCAACTCAGATCAGCCCCATGGTATGGCTACAATGCTTTGCCCTCATGCCTGGGGTCAGAATCCAGGAACTCTGGGTTCTCTTTCTGGTTTTGCTTCTGACTTGTGTGAATATGGGTGGTTTGATTCTTATTTGGGCCTCAGTTTCTCTATCTGTACAACAAAGGAGCTGGCATATAAGGGAAATGGATTTGGTTTCATATACTATTCTTGTGGTGGTGGCTGAGTTCAGACTCAGAAGGACAGGCTATCTCCTATTGGTTAGTGATGTCTTCAGTGGGCCTGGGATGGAGAAGAGGTACTCTGTGCGTCTTGTCTTTGCTGGTTGCTTCACTTTGGAGGGGTCCACATCCTTGATCTGAAAGCTTCTAAGTGCTGTGAGTGTTCACAATGACACTAATAGTCTGGACAAAATCTAGGCATTAATTCTAGGAAGCCCCATCCCTTGCACTTCATTATTATTCAGATTGGCAGGGAACAGCATCTACTATAGATCTGTGGTATAGAGCATGTGGTCACCATCAAGGGAAGAGAGACTGTCTAGGAGGGGAAGCATATGATATTACATGACTAGCCGGGCAGGGGGCAGGCCTTTAAGTGTCACCGGGTGCCAGAAGCAGGCAGGCCTATGAACTTGGGCCTGGAGCCGGAGGGGTTTTAGTCAATGAAACCAAGGGAGCCGGTCTCATAGGTGGCTTTTCCCACTGTCTACGTGGTGGGGCTGGGACCTAGCAAGCCTTTGCACTAGCAACTTCTGTTTCTGGACTGTAGCCCAAACCCTCAGCTGTACTGGCCTAGTTTCTGCCAGAGTTGCCTCCTGGACATAGACTGCAGGTGAGATACAAAGGCCGAGATGACTTGGCCTGTGGGTAAGAAGTTCTAAAAGAGTTCTCTGGAGCTTTCACAGAGACTCGAGGTCCTTCTAGATTGCAGGATTGGATGTAGTTAGAGTCAAGGATAACGGAGTGGGTATGGTCCTGAAGAAGACCCCATCCTGCAGGGTGCTTTGGCAGATTCCATGTCACAGGCACAAGAGTCCCCAGCAGGGAGGCCGCCGGAGGACTGATCAAGCTCATGAGCGCAGAGCTCATCCAACAAGTAAGCTCATGTAACCATCTTTCTCTGCAAATTCATGGGAAGGCAGGAGAATGGATTTCCTTGTACTCTGAATTTACTATGTGCTTACTCAATCAGGATTCTTTTAGCCACTTAATTTCGTTGCTATTGAAGAAGCCCTAACTCAACAAAAGTGTCAGAAAATAGAGTGGATAGTTTTAAAAACTATCCTATATCCAGAAAGTGGTTTTTCCTACCTCCACATCCTGAGTCTGCATTTGGATCCTACAACAAGAAACACATGTCAAGGCCATGGGTGGTTATGCAGACACTATGACAACTTGTCAGACAGTCCTGGGTTCTAGGTATTTCTGGATGTATGCTCTTGGGCAAGTAGCAACCTACTCATAACTCAGTTTCTTTATCTATAAAATGGGTACAGTTCTAATAACCTTGTAGGAGTGTTGGAAGATTTAGCAAGGTAGTTGTTTGTGAAGCTGATAGCAAACCAGAATAAATCAGAAGGCGTGTACAGGACCCACCTATCTCCACCTCTCCCTGAGCCCTGGAGTTATATACCTGTGTCAACACACCTAGGGGTTTTGTTGTTGTTTTTTGCTTTCTTGTTTGTTTGTTTGTTTTTATGTGTGTCCCGGAGGTCTGAACTTAGGTCCTCATGCTTCTGAAGCAATCGCAGTGTCCACTGAACTGTGGCCCCAGCCCCAGAAGTTGCTTCACTAACAGTAGCTAACTATTTTGTCATCGGTGTGAATGCAAATCCACAGCAACATCTACTGTGTTGTAGTAAAATAGGGCTTCAGGATGAACTATCCCCACACTAAGACACAGTGACGGAACCTCGAGGACCACTGCTGGGAGCACAAGAAGAGACCTGCACACGAACCCTTGGGTTATGTGGATTCGTCAACATTCAGATGGAGGAATGGCATGGCAGTGACAAGCAGAAGTTGCTGCACGCATACAGAATCACTCGAGCTATGCTGAGCTGGATAAACATCAAGGAAACAGAGCCATAGCATGAACATGCAGTACCACAGAGCTACGGCAATATATGCGCTGGGTTCGGGTAAGGCAGTATTAGAGTGAAAATAGACGCCATCCGTCACAGTTAGGGTGACAATTCCTACGAGGAATAGATAGCAGGAAATCATGGGTCATATAATATGGTTACAATTTCTTAGCGGGATGACAATACAGATGCCCAATCGCATGTAGTCAGAGTAATGGATGTATATTGGTCTGTGGGGACACTGCTGCATACGGGCCAGGCAAGGCTGTTTCCAGCAGCATATCCTGTCTACACTTGGACTTCTTACCTGGGTGTTGAACAGCATGGGCCTGAACTTCATCAACAGCAATGGATGTTCTTTAAGGGGGAAATCCCATCGAAGGGATTTTTATGCAGGAAAAGATCCATGTGGCCTCTCTGCTTGTCTGATAGTTAATGTCCAGGTATCCTGGGTTTAAACACTTGAGTGTCAGAGCAAGGAAGAATGAGCTCTCTGGAGATCAGACTTCAGTCCACAGCTGCCCTGAATCCAGGCTGCAGCCTCGGCTCTCTTTCTATTAGCTGGACTCCAATTTGATGTGGCTTTTAGGTGACCTTGTTCTCCAAGCTATTGGAACAAATTTGATCATCTCTGTCCTTCCTTCTCTTCCTTCCTCCTCCCTTCCTCCTCTTTCCCTCCCTCCTCTTTCCCACCCTCCTTCCCTCCCTCCTCTCCTTTCCTCTGTCATTTTCCCTATCTCATTGTGGTGTTGAGATCTGAAAGCTTTTGCTTTGGATGAGCAAAGACCCATTTTTACCAATATCCTATGAAGGTCATAAAATCACTTCCTGACAGCCTGTGCACAGGTCAGAAGTCTGTCACATGGGAACACTGGTGACATTTGTAGCCCAGATCGTGCAGGCTGCACATAACTTCTTAGGGAAGCTGGTGTCTACTGAAGCTGAATTGATGAGCTGGCTTCTTCATGGTCACCCTTCTGTGGACAAGCTTGGGATCCAGTCGTGTACCAGTATGTGTATCAATAGTCAGTTGCTGCTGGGTAACAAAATATCCCAATGTTTGTTTTTTCTTTATTTTTAAATGTTTTTAAAAAGATTTATTTATTTATTTATTTATTTATTTATTTATTTATTTATGTGAGTACACTGTAGTTGTACAGATGGTTGTGAGCCTTCATGTGGTTATTGGGAATCGAATTTTTTTAGGACCTCTGTTTGCTCTGGGCGACCCTGCTCGCTCTGGTTGGCCCCACTCGCTCAGTCCCTGCTTGCTCTGGCCCAAAGATTTATTTATTATTATACATAAGTACACTGTATCTGATTTCAGATACACCAGAAGAGAGCATCAGATCTCATTACGGGTGGTTGTGAGCCACCATGTGGTTGCTGGGATTTGAACTCAGGACCTTCAGAAGAGCAGTCAGTGCTTTTACCTGCTGACCCTTCTCAGCAGCCCTGAGTGTTTGTTTATGGCAACAGTTTGTTATTGCTCATGACTCTGCAGGTCAGATGGTTGGCTTTTCTGCCAGGGAGGAGGCTCAGCTGGTTTGGCTGGGCACACTCAGGCCTTGATAGTTAGCTGGCTGCTCTATGGTAGACTTGGCTTGCTATGACCATCGGTATAATCATATGTCTTTCACATTCCTATAGAAAGCTTGTTCCCAAGACAGCATCAGGAAAATGTGGGATGAGGAACAGAGGTGGGGGGGGGGGGCAGGCCCTTTGAGTCCTCAGGATAACTGCCTGCCAGCTCTGCTGTGTTCTATTAGCTGAAGCTGGTCACAAGGATAGCCCTGATTCACTGACAGAACCAGACCTCACTTCCTGATGGGGGAGCCACAGTCACACAGTCAGGTGCTGACACCTGTAGAGTCTCCTCCAGCAAGCCCTTGCTGCTCAGGAAGGCTCCCAAGCCTCTGCCATGCCTACATTGGAGCCCTGGACAGAGCCATGCCCGGGCTCCAGATTGACTTCAGACCTTGTATACTAGAGGGTTAGTGGCCTGTGGGTAACCGTGATTTTTAACTGTGTGCATTTGCATAAGCATCCCCTTCTCTTAACTGATTGGCTTGGAGTGAATACCTGACCTCCACTGGCTTCTCATGACTTGGGCCTAGAACTATTTTTTCCAAACAAGGAACTGAGTCTCACTTCCATATGGAAAATTTGAAACTTAAGTTCCAGGACTTGCGGCATCAAGCAGGTGATGAGCGGAGGCTGAGAGACCGCTGTAGAGGTGGAGAAGTTGGTTAAGTAGAGCTCTGGAGAGACAAGGGGAAAAGAGCACAGTGAGCCTGGAGACATGGGGAGATATGGAGAGAGAGAGAAAGGGCTTGCTCCTCTGGCTCCCAACCCCACTCCCATCAAAAATAGCCTCTTCGAAACCCTCTTCCTTCTAAACAGTCCCCTCTTGATTCAGAAAGACTGATGGGGCCTCTAGTCCTTGTAGGTTATAGATGAAAGGGCTCCTTTATGTGAAAGGCTGCATAGCTGGGACTCCAGCTCATGTTAGCCATCTCACAACCCCCAGAGCATTGCTTTGCAGGGCATGGGAGAGCTCAGCTGTAAAATAATGAGGTATGGGGCTGGAGAGATGACTTAACAGTTAAGAGCACTGACCTCTTTTCCAGAGGTCCTGAGTTCAATTCCCAGCAACCACATGGTGGCTCACAACCATCTGTAATGGGATCTGATTCCTTCTTCTGGTGCGTCTGAAGACAGCTGCAGTGTACTCATATACATAAAATAAATCTTGGGGCTGGGGTTGCTGCTAAGTGACATAGCACTGTGCTCCTTGTGCGCCAGGTCTTGGGTTCACTCCCTACCACCAGGAAACAACAATGAAGTAGCGCTGTGTGGTTAGTCTCCGGACTCCAAGTCAGGGGGGATGCTTATTACCCAAGAAAGGATCATCAAAGTTCATGCCTCAGTGTGCTCACAGTCCAGCACTTGGAGATAAAACGATGTCCTTAAGCTATGATTGACTCTACAGATTTTTTTCTTCTACACAGGGAAGGTTCAGAAAGGGACACCTGCATTGTCTTTAAGGCTCCCACTTAGAGCACCGCCCACCACCTCTCTGTGTCAGGAGAGGCCTTCTGGGCATGGCGGCACATGCTTGCAATCCCAGCACTCTAGAAGCAGGAGAATTGAGAGTTCAAAGCCAGCCAGAAACAGAGTGAGACCCTGTCTCAATAAACGGAGGATTGGGATAGTGCCTCCAAGGTGGGTAGTTGCCTAACATGGACAAGGGCTGGGAGGGAGAGGAGGGGGGAGGGGGAAAGAAAGCCTTTAGACCAGTCTTCCCTTGCTCACAGTCGCCAGGAAGCGCGCTCTCAACCTTACCACTCAGTCACTTACACACAGTTCTTAACATCTGGGCTTCCCGTGCCTGGAAGTTTGAAGTTCTTCTCTGGCTGAAGGAAACATCACTGTACAGCCTTTAACTGTTAAAAAGAGAGAGTAAATGGATGAGAAACCAAAATAATACCAGCACCCTCCTGTAAATACTGTGTGTGTGATGTGTGCGCATGTATCCATGGGCTTCTTATTGCCATTGTAACGATTTACCACGAATTTAATGGCTTGGAACAGCACATACTTGTTATTTTATAATTCTGGAGGTCGGAAGTCTAAAATGGGTCTTGCAGGGGAGGATGAAGGTGTTTACAGATCTGTGCTCCTCCACAGATGCCCTAAGGAAGAATCCATTTTCTTGCCTTTTCCAGCTTCCTGCCTTCGTTGGCTCATGACTCCTCTTGTTTTCAAACCCAGTAATAGTGTGTTTTCCAGTCCTCCGGAGATTCTCTTTCTCATATTTTGTTGCTCAGGCCTCCCCCTTGGATGAACATTTTACTTGTCCTGAGCCCTTAGATAAGCCACGAGAATCTTCCACTCTCAAGATTTGTTATTTTGTCTTTTGAGATGGGACATCATTTTGTAGTCCAGGCTGGCCTTGAACTCTAGGTCTTCCTGTGTCAGACTACTAAGGACTTGGATTATGGGCACACACACCATGCTGCCCACTCATACCTTGAGGTTCTTAATCAAATCTGCAAAGTTCCTCTTAGCAGCTGTACTGGCTGGTTTTGTGTGTCAACTTGACACAGGCTGGAGTTATCACAGAGAAGGGAGCTTCAGTTGGGGAAGTGCCTCCATGAAATCCAGCTGTGGGGCATTTTCTCAATTAGTGATCAAGCAGTGGGGGGGGAGCGCTTGTGGGTGGTGCCATCTCTGGGCTGGTAGTCCTGGGTTCTATAAGAAAGCAGGCTAAGCAAGCCAGGGAAAGCAAGCCAGTAAGGAACATCCCTCCATGGCCTCTGCATCAGCTCCTGCTTCCTGACCTGTTTGAGTTCTAGTCCTGACTTCCTTTGGTGATGAACAGCAGTGTGAAAGTGTAAGTTGAGTAAACCCTTTCCTCCCTCAACTTGCTTCTTGGTCATGATGTTTGTGCAGGACTAGAAACCCTGACTAAGACAGCAACATAAAAGTCTATCCACAGACTCTGGGGCTGGGATACGATTTCAGATGTGGGAGTTGCTCACAGCAGCAGCCCACTCAGGAACTCTATCCTCTCCCCTCCACATCCATTTTCCCTCCTCTCTTTTTGACATGGGCACAGCCTAGGCTGTCCTGGAACTTGAAGCAACTCTCTTGCCTTAGTGTTGCTTTCCGTTCTTATGTCCCCATTTTCTCACATGATCTTAGGGATTACATCTCAGGTAAAGTGTTTACACCCTCGGTGTTAGGGTCCATTTGGAAGAAACATGAGTAGTGTTAGAATCCTGTGAGTCTGAGTTATGGGTATGTTCTCTCTTTCTCATAGTCCTTCGAGCAACCAACTTCCCTTCCTCCCTCCCTCTCTCCCTCCTCCCTCCCTCCCTCCCTCCCTCCCTCCCTCTCCCTCCTCCCTTCCTTCTTTCCCTTCCTTCCTTCCATCCTTCTTTTCTGTGTATGTGGTGGTGGTGTTGTGTGTGTGTGCAGGTGTCTCTGTGTGTTTGTATGCAGGTGCCTGTGTGTGTGCATGCGCATGTGTGGTATGTGTGTCTGTGTATGTTTGTGTGCAGGTGTCTGTATGTGTGTGCACGTGTGTGGTGTGTGTGTGTGTAGTGTGCAGGTACCTGTGTGTGCAGGCATGAGGTTGATGTCTGGTGTCAATCCCCTATTTATTCTTTGAAGCATAGGCTCTCAGTTGAATCCAGAGCTTGCTGGTGGACCAGTCTAACTGGCTGGCTTGCTCAGGGAATTCTTTCTCTGCCTTTCAAGCACTGGAATTAATGGTGGGTTGCCACACTGCCTGGTATTTACGTAGGTGTTGGGGAATCTAAACTCCAGCCGTCACACTCACATGACAGGTGTTTCACCTGCTGGATCATCTCTCCAGCCCCCTGTGAGCTTTCTATAATTTTATGGTTATATTATTAAAGAAAAAACAAAACAAAACAAAACCAATAACAACACAGTGCAGGAAAAGTACATGTATTTTAGAGCACAGATTCAAATGCAAACTCAATTTCTTATGAAGAATGTGTCTCAAAGGACCCCTGAGTCTTTATAGTCTTTTTCTGTTATCCAAAACACCCCCCCCCCCCCCCCCCCGGCTAGTGTGGCGTTAGAGGAAAGTGTTTCCTGTCACTAGGGTATGCTGAATATTGGCTTCAGCATGGCATTGATTTCAGGATTGGGTGGGATGCCACAGACTTCTGGGCTTATTTTGCTTAATAAGACTCCTTAGCTTTGCATTCCTGGGGCTCATGGATTTCCTCTATAAAAGTTCTCAGGTTCCCAGTACAGTGGCTCTTCTTACACGCTGACTGGAAGGAGTCAGAGAGAGGCTTCTCATTGGCTAGTTCTGCAGGTCCTGTCCGTGGTCCTGACGCAGGCCCCAGACCTACAGTGTGCAAAGTGAGCTGTTTAAGAAATTCTCTGGTGCAGGGCAGTGGTGGTGCACGCCTTTAATCCCAGCACTTGGGAGGCAGAGTCAGGAGGATTTCTGGCCAGCCTGGTCTACAGAGTGGGTTTCAGGACAGCCAGGGCTATACAGAGAAACCATGTCTCGAAACAACAAAACAAAACAAAACAAAACAAGCCTCTGGAGATGGAAAGAAAACATTAGAGCCCATGGTTTGCATTGACTGGCCCACTTTAAAGATCCAAGTTCAGCTTTGCTATTTAACACATGGATTAAAATCAGTGTTTTGTATTTGTTGAGCAGTTGTTGAACATGGGGGTGGGGTGAAGTGTGTTCAGGGCACAGTTAGAAAGTCAGGTTCCAGTTAACAGCAACAGCCACTCTCATACAGCTCTTCTGTCTCTACGCTTCCAGTTTACAGGTTGTGAGATCTATAAATCACACAGCCCACTTCAAATTAAACTTCTGATTGAAATATAGTTTAGATACAGGAAACGCATGCACATTTTAAACATCCAGATCCATGAATTTCATGACACAAACCTGTCCATATGGTCAGCATCCAGATTAACAAACAAAATTGGGGCTGGAGAGATGGCTCAGTGGTTTGGTTTCCAGCACCCATGTGGCAGCTCACAACTGCCAGTGTCCAGTTCTAGGGGATCTGATGGATGTACTCCTCTGGCCTCTGGGAGCACACATGTATGTGGTGCATAGACATATATGCAGGCAAAACACCCATGCACATAAAATAGAAGGGAAAAGGAAAGAGAAGAGAAAACTCCTGGCATACCAGAAGCCAAAGTTCATACTGTGTGACAGTCACTGTCTACTCCAGGTCCCCCACCCTGGTTCTTGGAGCCAGCTATGATTTTTCACATGTTTTTTTGAGTTTCATGTAGATGAACTAGTACATGAGACAGTTTCCTTCAGTAAGCTGTGCATCATTGAGGCTGGTCCTGATCAAATTTAGTATTGTTTGCTCTTTGCCCAACAGTCCATTCTGTACTAGTAGAGAGGTGTGTACCTCTCTACTTTCCTAAAAATAAATGGGCGTTTGTTTTGGCTTTTATAGTTCGGGGACTGTGGTGGTTTATATTGTCGCCTTGATGGGATCTAGAAGCATCTCTGAGATACACCTGTGCATGTCTGCGAGATATTTTAGGCTAATTGAGGTAAATTAGTGTTGTGGGTGGGGAAGCACCATTCTATGGATTGTGGTCCTAGATCATGTGAAATAGGAGAAAGGGGACTGACCTCACACATTCGTCTCTGTTTCCTGGCTGCAGATGCAACGGCACCTGTTGCCAGGTCTCTTGCTCTTGTGCCTTCTCTGCTGTGATGGACTGAACCTCTGCAGCGTGAGCCAAAATAAAATCCCTCCACTCTTAACCTGCTGCTGTCAGGTACTTAGTCCAGTGTGACAAGGAGAGGGGCCCAGAGCAATTCTGAGCAGAGACACTAAGAACATTCGAATGTCTTTCATCAGGAAACAATTTGGTCTGAACTAGACCTCTACAAAATGCTCATGGAGCCATATTGCAAGGGTGCCCACTAATCCCACCAAATGAGAGGAAAGACTACCACTCAGATTAGCCAAGTTTATAGCAAGCTTTGTTATATATGCATAATATAGCAATAGGGCACATAGGTCCAGAGACTGTCTCTCCCTAAATGTGGGGTTTGAGAGGTCAACCCTGAGCACAGGAAAAGCCATGTTTTTATAGCCTCAAAATTGGGGTAGGGCAATCCCCAGAGGAGTCTTGGTTACGCAGAAGCTTGCAGAACATGTCAACATTATTTGGCAGAGCAGCTTATGAGGTGGATGTAGGTCAAGATTCAGTTGGGTGCAAACCAAGCTGAATTCCAGGAAGATTCAAGATATACTCAGGTCAAATCCAAAGACACAGAAAGTTGGGTTTTTACAGAAGACGGAAATAAACTTCTTTTGACCTCGTAACAGGATGGCTACTGATCTTAAGATGAGGTCAGGCCGGTTCCTCATGCAGTGGACTGAAGGCAACAGCTGTAAACAGTTGGACGTTCAGCAAGCAGTTAGGGAAGTGCAGGTTGGCACTTCTACTCTGAGCAAGTTATGGTTTAACCAGCGCCAACAGAACACTAGGTGGAAAAGACAACTTCGTTCCAGAAAGGTGCTATTCTGTGTGCCTGGATCCTAAAACGAGGCCCCAACACAGCCGACCTATGATGCCATGTAGTATGTGGTACACCTGTAGGCGCTGAGCTACTCCCAGGAGTGCTTGTTACCACAGCATAACCTAGCCTACCCTGACTGATACAGTATCATTAACCATGAAGCATTCAGACCACAGAGGCAAACTGTTACTCCCTGACTGATACAATATTCATCATTCAGGTTGCAGAGGCAAGCTGCTACTCCCTCGCCCCCTAGTCATCTCTAAAGTTGTGTGGTGCCCCCTCTGGTTCCTTACACGAGTTCTGATAGTTTGTGACAAATGTTTAGATGCTACTTTTGAGAGTATTTCTCACTTAATAGTGACAGATAAAAAGCCTCATGCCATCAAGAAAGTGCTTGTTCTTCCTGCCTTGGGAAAAAAATAGATGAAATAACTCAGAGAAAACAATCCATGCACAAGCTTAAATGCAACTCTTTGTCAGCAAGTGCAGCTGGAGATGAGAACTCTGCTGAAGATGAGGAGGCCGGAGGACCGGAGGAAATTGGGTAGCCTGTGGGATCTGCCAGGCATCCCGTGTAGCCTCTCGGCCGATGTTACCATCTGGATTTGGGTCTCAATAATGAAACACACACAGAATTACCTTGTTTTTATGAGCTGTACTGAGGAAGATTTAGTTTCAATAATCAGCGACTTATTTAATGAAAACAATGTTTTATGGAAAAACAGTATAAGCGTAACTTTGAGAGGTTGGATGCTTAACTGCAGTACGTGACGGATTCAGAGCTGAGTTGCCATAGATTATTGCAGACATGACATCCCTTCGGGAGCAGCTGTGGAGACAAAGAAGTCAAGGGTGGGAGAGCAAAATGACAATAAGAACAGGATGTCATTGATGTGGGTTAATATAAACTAAGACCGCTGGCATGGCAGACTTCTTAGTGTTTTATAACAAACGTGGACAGCTCTGGTGGCTACCTTGCAAAATAATGGAAAAGGGGGAACTTGAAGAAGAATCACATGGTCTTTTTCAAGCTGAGAAGTGATTCAAGCTTTCTGGCTATTTTTTAAATGACAATTTTATTTATGCTTGAAACGTATGTGATAGAATCAAAAACTTTTTTTGTTGTTTGTTTTTGAGACAGGGTCTTATGTAGCCCTGGGTAGCCTGGGACTCACTGTGTAGACCAGGCTGCTCACAAACTCACAGAGATCCTCCTGTGTCTGGTTCCTGAGTGCTGGGATTAAAGGTGTGTCCACCATGCCCAGCTAAAAACCTTGTAAATGCATTAAACTAAAAAACAAAATTGAGACCTCGGAATCCTGATCCTCCTGCCTCAATCTCCAAGTCCTGGAATCGTAGGCACGTGTCTAGTGTGACACAGAGCACCTAAGAATGTCACAGTGGAAATCAGGTCTTTCCTCCCACCATTCGGTTTCTGGGGATTGAACTCCTGGTCCTCAGGTGAGTGAGGATTGGTTAAATACCTTTACTCGCTAAGTCTCTCGAAGACCCCCTAACACAACTTTTTATGTAACCGTGGTAGGTTTGTGACAACTAAGAGTCAGCACTGGGGCATGTGCTGTGATAATCCCAGCCCTTGAGAAGTTGCGGTTTATGAGTCAGGCCTAAACCAGCCTGGATGCACAGTGAGATCCTGTCCCAAAAAAATGAAAAAAAATGTTATTGATGAATTATTAACAAATCTCCACCATTTCTTTTCTGACCCCTAGTCCAGGCATACCACATTGCATTTAGGCAACTGGGATTTTTGGAAAGAGGAAAAAAAAAGACATATTTTTCTCTGCTTCCCTCCAGTACATCTGATATGTAAATAATAACCGAAAGAGAAATCATTTTCCAAAAAGAACCAGAAGAGAGTATTTTTAAAACAAACATTTGGACGTGATTCCATTGTTGTGTGAGTCTCTCTGACAGGAAGCATTTTATGCGTGTCACCTATTACAGCTCCTATGTATGTAAACTTTAAGAACTTGGAAGCAGAATAATTTAACCTGATTTTTTTTTTTTTAAATCTTCCCAAGTGTTCCAGAACCTATTTGCTAAAAATATAAAAATGTAACACCTTTTGATTAGTTTGTAAGAACTGCTGATTGACATCGGGGAAGATGGAAATCTGCTTGCTGAATTTCAACAAAAAACTTTGCATAATTGGTGGATGGGAAGGAAAAAGAACTGAGGGTTTAGTAAGCCTGGCCTGGCACTGCTGCCTTCCTATTTGGATCAGCACATCTTTGCAGGGTATCTTTCTCTCTGTTTTTTTTTTTTTTTTTTTTTCCTTCTCTCAGCCATAACAGCAATTAAAACCAAGTATAAAAATAATCCGAATTAAAGACCAGACCATTGAGTTGTTGTATCAGAAAGCTTTGTTTTGGGAAACTAGAGCATTTCCAATTGCATGGTTTGCACAAAAAATTTTTAGCGCAAGGAAAAAAATGCTTTGAGTCATTAAATGTATGCAATAATTTAAACTATTTTATCTTATCACTTTGATTCTAAGTAATTTCAATTATAACTTATAATGAATATGAAGTACTAGCACAGCGGCATGGGAATATGATTTATAAGTGAATGTACCAAACACAAGCATGCACTCATTTCGAAAGAACTGATGGGGCTGCAGGAGAGATGGCTCGGTGGGTAAGCCTGCTTGCTGCTCTTGCAGAGGACCGAGTTTGGTTCCCAGCTCAAGAACATACAGTGGCTCACAACCACCAGGGACTCCAGCTCCAGGGGATCTAAGCGCTCTCTTCTGGTCTCTGCAGACGCCTGCATACACATGCACACACAAATTAAATTCAAATAATTCTGTCTCTTTTTAATCTGATATCAAAGGTCTATGCCCAGGAAGCCAGAGGATGGGGAGAAGCACTGAGCCCCCTCTCCTTCCAGGTATTGGGGAAGATGGAGTCTAAAATTAGTTCTGAAATTGGCATCCTCAGCCCTGGAGCTTGGTCAAGTGTCACCTAAAGTCCATCTACTATAAAACTTGGTCAGCAGTCTGTGGGGCTACTGAGAGATGGCAGAAGCTTTAGGAGGTGGGGCCTAGTGGGAAGAAGTGAGGGTCATTGGGGGCATGTCCTTGAATGACATTGAGACCTCCACCCACTTCCTGTGACTCAGTGAAGTGGCCAGCTTTGTACCACTGAGGCTCTTCTTTATCACAGGCCCCAAAGCAGCACAGCCAACTGGCTGTAGACTGGACCCTCTGATAGTGTGAACCAAAAGAAACCTTTTCTCCTTCGAGTTGATCTGCCTCTAGCATTTTGTCACAGTGGTGTACAGCTGAGGTTCCCATTAGATGGTAGCCATTCCACAAACAGATATCCTGCTGCTGATATCCAAGGCTGTCTGGATGCTGGCACTCCAGGCTGCTTGCCTCTGTCTGGTCTCGATTTCCTTAGATCAGGCAAGCTCCTCTTCTGCCGTGGAACCATCCCATGGAGTCATTTTCCTTGTCTGTTGATGTCTTCAAGGATCTGAGGCCATGGCTGGCTTCCGCTTGCCTGGAAGGTCACCACTATGATGGGTAATTGATAATCCATAAAAAATAAATGTCACTTCTTCCCCCCCCCCACCCCAGGATTGGTTAGTGTGAACTTATCTGGAACAAAAGGTCTCTGCAAACACGGTTGAATGAAGGATATTGAGAAAAGATGGCACTGGATTGCCTCTGGTGGGCCCTGCATCTGATGAGAAAATGCCCTTATAAGAGAACACGTGTGTCCAGAGTAGAGGGCCTGTGAAGCCAGGCAGACGGAGTGGGCATGGTCTGGGGGTTCTGACTGCTGTCAACATCTGGGACTCCTGGAACATTCAGAGGGAATAGGCTCTGCCTACATCTGGCTTTTACTTCTGGTTTGGGGGCTATGAAGGAACAGCGTCTTTGGTGGTAATCCTCTCAGCTTGTGGGAGGCTGGGAGCCTTGGGAGACCAATATGCTCCCTAGCATTTGAGCACTGCCATGGACTTCTGGGAAGTTTTCCCTGTCTGTGTGGGGTTACAATCCCCCTCCTTTTGATTTTTTTTTTTTTTTAAAAACAGGATGTCATGTAGTCCAGGCTGAACTCGAACTTGCCATGTAGCTGAGGATGAGTTTGGACTTCTGATCCTCCTTTCTCTGTTTCCCAAGTGTTAGGTGTGCACCACCATGTCCAGTTTTATACAGTGTTGGGGTTTAAACCTAGAGATTCATACATACATGCTAGTCAAATACTCTACCCACAGAGTTACATCCCCAGACTTCTCTCCCTTGGGCTTCTGACTTCTACATGAGCAATTGAGAAGATATATGATTTTTCTATTAGGATAGATTCCATGCATTAGAGAGACAGCCGGCCTGTCCGACTGATACTTCTCTGCGCAGAACTCTACTGATACGCGTGGTAAAAATGCTGACAACCCCACCCATTGGAGAACTCACAAAGTAAAGCCTGTGTTCTGAGAGCACCAGGCACCCTTCATCCCTTGCCCCGTCACCATGGAGAAAGGATCATGATTAGTTCTGTTTATAGTTAAGGACAATTGAGTCTACAATAGGTGATATGATCTGCATCCTGTTGTGAATAGCAGCGTTGTGTTTTGAACTCAGACCTCTTGACTCCCAAGCTGGCATGCTTCATCTCTGTCGCCTGGCTTAGTAAGTCCCCAGTGTCAGTTTGATTTGCTGAATGAATAAGCCCTCTTGGTCAGGACTCCATGGCAAGAATCCATTTAGCACATGAGTCGGGTGAGTGCCGTGATCTGGCTTCACAGCCCAGAGCAGAGAGAGCCATGACCCCGCTGAGGAGGCTGCGGGAGGCAATCTTCTGGTGACAGGCAGAGCTTGCTGGAAAGTAGGCCCGTGGTCCCCACCTTTGCCAGCTGCAGGGCAACGTCGGCTCCTCTTGCTTCAGCTCTGTGTGCTTGTCGGTAAGCACAATGTACAGGCTGAGTTCAGTCCATTCTTATTAGCCTCACCGAGTGTGTATCTGTGGTGGGGAAGGAGTTATGGAGGACAGATGGATGAAGGAGTGACACAATCCGCATGTTATTTTTTTTTTTCAGATCAGAACCAGTTAAAACTGAAACAACATTTTGGAACCTAAAGGGGGTTAGAAAAAAAAAAAACTTTAATTACCTTGAAATTTTCCTTCTGAAGGGAAAAAAAAATCTTGCTGATAAACAACGGAGTTGTTAAACAAATGGAGTGTTATCATATTAATATTGTCAATACTAACAAATATTTGCACAGTGTTTCACAGGCTACCAGACTGAATCATTAATACATCTTTCACTCACTCAGTCACCGGCCACCACATCAGGGGACTGTTTACACCCACAAGCACGTGCATATCCTAGTGGAAGTGGCTTGAGCACAGTGATAGACTGTTAAGGAACACATTTCTTGGTAGGAGGTCCCAGAGTTGGTTACATCATACCTGTGGACCCTCCACTCCCCTTGATGGTAGCATTCCACCTGACTTGCCATTTGGCTAAGTTCTCTGATGTCCTCAGTGCCTCCACTATCCAAGAGCGGGATGAAAGACCCCAGCAACTCCCCTCATGCGCCTTCTTTGGAAACCTTTCCCAGGAGCCTCAGCAGTTTCCCTTTATACCCCATTGGCTGGAAATGAGTCACATGTCCAGCTCTGTGTGTTCCAAGTGTTGTGATCCAGGAGGTATAATTGCCTACCTGAATTGGGCTCTGAGAGCAAGAAGGGGGGCAGAATGGTGGTTGGGGGGTGGGGTGCATTGTTTCTCCCTTCTGCAGATATGTTTCCTGTGCTGTGTCCTGACTACAAAGGATGCATGAAGAGGAGATAGCTTGGCTGTATGAGCACTTGCTGAGGACCACAGGTAGAACCCCAGCACCTGTAAAAAACAAGTGTAGCTAGGCACTTAGGTGTAAACTAGTGCTATGTATGTGTGTGTTTGTGTGTTCACACACATGTGTGTGAGTGTGTGTGGGCATGCACTCAAGCATGACAAAGATTAGATCCTCCATTATCATCCTAGGTTTAATGAGATCCTCTGTCTGTCTCTAAGGAATAAGGTAAAGAGTGGTGGAGCAGGACACCTGACAGTTGTGGGAGTAGATACGGTACTCTTCTCCATGCATATGCAGGACATGTACATTCACACACACGCACATCTGCATAAATAATTCACATGGGGTCTGGTGACATCTGTCTTGTATTACCTTCACATATGGGGAGGAAAAACTGTCTTCAATTGCTGGGCCCCCTTGCCCAAAGCCCCCGCAGCGAAAGTAAATCCACAACTCCATCCCACATTGTCTTGAAGCCCTGCCCACTCACTCCACATGAGTTGCCTCTTTGCATAGATCTCATAGGAGCACCCTCGAGTGGCATGGCCTGCGATTTCCCTGGCAGGACACCACAGGGCTGGGTTTTATGCCCTCGCAGTCCTGAGCATTATGGAGTGCCAGGCCGCTCCCCCAGGGTGCAGATGGGAGACGTGCCCCCTCTCTAGCAAGCAGGCAGGCTCCCTGCAGATGGGCCCCAGATGGTGGCATTAGCTGAGCAGTTGATGGAGCCAGGAGAGGGATGTGGGAAGAGAACAGGGACAGGCTTGGCCAGCCACAGGCTGGATAGAGAAGATGATAAGTTAGAGGGATGGTACCTGGGAGTTTCAGGATTACTAGCCCAAGATGGTTTGGGCTGAGGTTATACTATGGCCCTGACCGTGCACTTGCCTCTCTGTGTAGAGTGGCTTGGATCACTGTATAGCAGACACCAGTACAGACGTATAATTCATCAGAGCCCCCGAGAGGTGCTGAGTGAGGGGTCAAGGGTATGACCTTAAATGTCCCCCAAAGGCCTATTTGCTAAGAGTTTGGTTCCCAGCTTTGGAACAACAGTGAAGTGGTGGAAACTTCCATAGGCAGGGCCTAGAAAGAAGTTAGGTCATTGGGGGTGTCCTTAGAGAGACTATTGGGACCCTAGTGGTGTCTCCTTCCCCCCTCTTTTGCTGGCTGCTTTGGGGTGAATGGCTTTACTGCTTCATCACAGGACCCAGCCCAAAGCAACAAGCCATCTAACTGTGGACCAATATCTCCTTGACTGTTGCCAAAATGAGTCTTTCCTCCTTCATGTTGATTTTTCTCAACCCAAAGTAGAATGACTACAGTCTTATGGGGACTGGAGTGTGAAGGTTACTTCCGACCCATCCATCCAGACAGGAGCATAGACAGAGAGGGGCGGGGCATGGTCCTAGGGTACAGTGGATTCTACTGGGAAAGCCTGATACAGGGACTTCTCCCTGGATAACAGGTCTGGGTGCAAGGTGAAGATTCTGTGCTCACAACCTTCCCAGACAACCTTTGCTATGTCTGGAACTAGAGGGCCAGGGCTGTGCACCTCATAGACCAGCTCTGCGCAGCTTTCAGGATCCGGCTGAGAGATCCTGGGCAGTCCTTTCTGTCTCTGGGCTTGCTCTTTATGCCTGGAGACTTGGATGCTCTACCAGAATTCTCTTCCTCTTGAGGGGAAGCTGCTGTGCTGGGGGCATGCTGGGATCTTGTGTGGATGTGCTTGCCATGGGACAGATGGGGAGACAGGATTGACTTGGCCTCTCTGGGGCTCTGAAGGAGAAGAGTCTCCTTCTGGGGTCACTGTTAGGCTTGGGCTTGCTCACAACAGAACCACCGAATGCTCAGCTCCTGCAGGGTGCATGTGAGTTTGTATGTGTTTACCCATGTATGTGTTTGCTTGTGCAGGTATCTGTCTCTGTCTTTCTCTCTGTATTTTTGTTTCTCATAAGCTGAACTTTAAATATGTCTTGCTTCTCCAAGGCCCTGGTTCCAGAGCCCAGTGCAAGTCCAGCTGCAGCTCTCTATGGTCCAGACCATCTCGTGTCACTCCTCAGTATGGACTGGAAAAGCCCAGCTTCTGGGTCCTCAGGCTTCTCCTGAGAGAAGTGACATTGGGAGAGGACCTCTTGGTGGCCTATGGCTTCCTGCCTTCGGCTGGTTGACCTTGCTTCTCTGTTCCAGTCTCAGCACCCTGTCTCCCTGTCCCTACTCCCCGTCACTTCCCTGTGAGGTGCTCCTCTCTCCCACTCTGCTCCTCCTTTCCCTAAACTGTTCTGCCACTCTCTCCGTCATCCTGGCCACCAGCGCATGCTGACAGCTGCTCCTATGGGAGGTGTGAAGAGGAGCTGGCAGCTGAGCTTCTATAGAGGTTCTGAGCCAGGAGTCCCTGGGGCTGCTCTGCACTGGGGGCGGGGGTGGCTGTGTCCTTGAGGGGAGAGAATCCCTGTGAAGGTGAAAAGAAGAAGGGAAAGGAACTTCTTCCATCAGGGCTGGGTCATGGCTAAGGGAGGACCAAAGCCTATGGGGAGTTGGAATTAGTATGGGTGAGGGAAGCCTGGGTAGAGAATGTGTGCACGTGTGTGTGCAAAGACTAGAATGGCTCAGAATGGAAGAGCCGGCTGCTCTAAGGCTCATCCTGCCTCCTCTATCCCAGCATGGTCCCAAGCATCCACACAGAGCCACAGCAGGGAGCCCGGCTGCAGATCTGGAAGGGTCCTCTGCTTTGGCGCCTGGTGGCCAGAGTGCATCTCTGCCCCACCGAAGATGGTGGGGGGACTGTGGAGGAAGGAGGGAAGCAGAGAGTAGGACCCAGTGTTCTCCGAGGCCATGGAGCTGCTCAGCCAGGAAAGTGATCTGAAGACCAAGGTCCTCAGAGTCTCCGTGTCCACTATAGGCCAGGAGCTCACAGTCCGTTCTGTGTTCAGAAGCTAGTGCCTCCTAGAAAGAACAAACAAGGTACCAACCCCTACTCATCTCTCAAAGCCCCAATCAGATGTCACCTTGTTATGGAAATCCTTCATGACTCTGTCTTCCAGGTCATGCCCCTGCTTCATACCTACTTCTGTTATAGCACCACATTCCAACTGGGCTCCTGCAATGGCTGTGTACATACGGGCCTTCCTCATGACACTTGCAGTCCCCTGAGAGGAGGGAAATACCTGATTTAGTTCTCTAGTATCCAGCACGGGGGACCCAGAGTGGGTTTCTGAGTCAGGCTCAGAGTTTGGTGGCTTTGCAGGACAAAATCCAGCAGGTCACAAAGCATTCAGCTCAGTGGTCCTCTGTGAATACCCTAGGGTGGGTCAGGTTGGCTAAGGATGCAGCTGCTTCTTCCTGGATCCAGGGCTTGGTCAGGTGATACACGAGCATCAAGAAAGGGGCTGCTTTGTGTACAGTTGGCCTTGGGACAATGGGATAGAAACAATATGAAGATGTCCCTGGGGCCCCTGCACTTAGACCAGAGGGAGAATATGACCCAAGGAGTGGGTGTCTCCTCATCTTCCAGCTGGCTTGTCACCAGTAGTCTGATGATGTGTCTGTCTGTCCCACCTTTAATTCTGCTAAAATGCAATTCCTCCACCCCTAGTCCCGTGTCTAATGAACTTGACATTCAGAGAAAATGTCTTCAGAAAAGGTCACAAGAGGGAGGTGGTGTCTTCCTGACAGCACCTGCCCTTCCCGTTCCAGCTTTCTCCTTCAAGACAAGGGACTCATGTCCCTTGGGGTGCCCACACCCTCCACCTGCCACCAGTCACTACCTCCAAGGATTTTTCCCCAGCCTCTCAATCTGCCTCCCTTCCCACAGACACAGCCCAGGTCCTGCCTCATTTCCATGTTGTTATCTCCATTGGCCACCGAGGACAAAGGACTTGGTTCCCAGCTCTACCATGAGGAGGTGGGTGGCAAACCTTGGAGACAGCTACCCCAACATTACCATGGCAGGAGGATTGCGTCCAAGGTTAAACCGAAGGTTGACCTCGACCTTGAGAAATCAATGCGTCACTAAAGAGCTTGAGCAGAAGATGCGTTCAAGGATAATTTGTCAGACATTTCTGACTGAAGAATGGAGGGGGTACACATGCATACAGGCTAGAGGTTCAGTTGGCAAGGGTCAGGGAGAAGAAAGGGTGGGAGCCAGCCACTGGCTTCGTGGAGCTAAGGTAGGCAAGAGAGGTTGTGGGGAGGACAGTAGTCACACACACTGGCTGTAGCACACTGTAGTGTTTTGTCTCCAGTGTTCCTGGGATGGAGGTGTGTGGTGTGCTACTAGGGAGGGGCATCCAAAGTTCAGGGTCACACTGAAGAGAACTACGGTTTCTGGGCCTTGTTAGAATAGCGGAGGGGGTGTGGGGGGGAGTTGGTCACATGAAAGAAATGCATGCTGGGACCATTTTATTCAATAGTAAAGAGGGGTGACTCTCAGCCCTGGGGAGATTGCTCGGTGGGTAAGTGTCTGCTGAGCAAGCATGAGGACTCTAGCTCAAGTCCTCAACACCTGTGTAAGAGCAAGTGTGGTGGCTGTACCCCAGCACTGGGAGCAAGGAGAAAAGTGGGACCAGCCACACTAGTGGAATCAGTGAACTCAGGTTCATGGAGAAATCAAGTCTCAAAGACCAAGGTGGAGAGTAACTGAGGAAGACACCTGACGTCAATCTCTGGCTTCTCTATACTCCTGCACACAAGTACACACACACACACACACACACACACACACACACACACACTCACACCTGTGCTATGAGAACAGTCAATGTGTGGCTCCCACTGCTGGCCTGGGCATGGGAGAGAAACCCCTTCCGAGAGGGCTTTCTCTGGGCTAAGCCAGGCATTCTGAAAGGGATGGGACTATGGTCTCCAAAGCTGGATCTGCAATTAGGCACTACACAGCCTGGCCCCAGGAGTCCAGACTTCTAGCGTTTATTGAGCAGGGAACCCCCCCACCCCCCTCCGGGCAGCCTACCTGTTCCTTTGGCTGATTTCCTGGGTAACTTTTCCAGAGCTCTTCAAACCTCAAATTGCTAAGAGCATTTAATTTCTCAGAAACATGATTGTCAAGTTGCTAAATGATCTGCAAGGGACTGTTTTTGTTGTTGTCTGGTGTTGTGGGTTTTGTTGTTGTTTTCTTTTGCTTTTCCTGTGTCTGTGATGTGGCTGGAATATTTTTTTTCCCATCACAGGGCCTTTGCATGGGTTGCTCCTCCCTCTGGTCAGAATGCAATCAATCCCCAACACCCCTCTAGCCAATTCCCATCCGTTTTTCAGGCCTCAGTGGGTATGGCTTACCAAGAAACCATGACTCAATTCCAGATTCCTTTCTCACAGGGCCGGATTCCTTTCCTTCAAATCTCCACCTAAGGGATTATGTGAATGGGGTTGGTGTGACTCAGTGGCCCATGGCAGGGCTATGTCAGAGCTCCTCCATTCCACAGCCAGCACCAGGGCAACGAACGGCCCCAGATAGTTTGCTAGATATCTTCTGAAGTAAACAAAACTGTTCTTGTTTCCTAGTGGAAACAGATGATCCCACCTATGGGTTCTAGGATTAATGGGGTCCTCACCTCTTGGGTCCCCCAACCCTGGCTTGCACCCCTCCCATAGCTGTCACACAGGAATGACAACGGGAAGGTATTACATAGATAAGTAGAGCTTGGGACACAATCTTAGAGACTGCGAGCCTTCCTCTCTGTAGCGTTCCGCTAAGCTTTCAGATCTAACTGCCCAGGCACACAGTGAATCTCCCGGAGGAGGGGGCTGCCCTGCGTTTATCTTGGGACTTATTGATTTATTGATTTTCACAGAGCAAAAGCGGGTCTCGTGTTTATAGGTAATTCTTAGGGGGGAAATGCTGACCTACGGAATAAAAGTCGGAGTATTTTAGCTCTCCGTTTAAGTTGGCGAAGACTGGCGCCCTTCTCTGCTTCTGCCTCATGCTTGAGTCCAGCCTCCCACTGAAGCATCACCCAATCACCTTTCGTTTTAGCCCTTCTGAGATGTCAGTCCTGTTACTGGCTGAACACCTAGCAATTCCTTGAGGCTTTGACCAAAGTTGCTTCTCCTGTGAAGTTCTCTTTGATCCTTTGGAGTTCCCGGAGTCACTGAGCTGCCAAGCGGCCAAGTGAAGTCCTATCAGGACATGGCCACAGTGTGGCTGGCACATCTCTTTCTGCTCTCCTGTAAACTCCCCAGTCAGTGAAGAATTTTGTTCGTGGCCAGATGTCCAGTGATTAACACAGGACTTAAGTGGTCATATGCTGGATCCTGACACAAAGAGGAGCATGTATGGAAAGGTTTCTGTTCTTAAAACCAATGGAAAGGGCAGTGAGCCATCCTCTCCCGCTCAGCTTGTAGTAAAACCCTCTGCCTCTCTCCGTATGGACCCTCTGCTTCTGCATCCCGACACCTGGAGGTGGCATCGGACACAGGGGCAGGGTGTGTGTGTAGCTTCTTCAAACTCCAAGATCTTTGGCTTTCTTTTTCTCACCATTACAGAGTGTACGAGCTTGGTGTGGTGGTGTGCAACCTGCAGCCCCAGTGCTCAGGAGGGTGACAAAGGAAAATTTCAAGTTCAAGACCAACCTGAACTATATAACAAGACCCTGTTTCAGAGGGAAAAAAATTTTTTTTGAGGCAAGGTCTCACTGATGTGTTCGAGCGGCATTCTCGTCAGAAAGTACCACACTAGGCTCAAGCAGTTCCACGTGTAAGAGGTTTAACTGAGAGGGAGAGAGAGAGGGGAAGTGGCGTGGAAAGAGAGGAGTGGGAGAAAGAGAAAATGAAAGGAATGTTCCCTGTATATATATGGGTTGTGACGTATGGCCCAGGTAAAGGTGGGAGGCAAGCTCTAGGGATTTTGGGAATATGGTGGTTGTTGCCTTAGCAACAGGTCTGTGGACCCGCCTCTCCATAGGTGCAGGCTTTCGGTAATGCTAACACTCACTATGTAGTCCAGGCTGGCCTTGAACTCAGAGATCAGTCTGTCTCCGCCTCCTAAGTGCTGAGATTAAAGCATATGCCACCATTCCTATCAGAAAAAAATATATGAGGGGATGAGGGATGGGTAGAAATGGGGACCTATGTAGGCACGGGGTAGGTGTTGCATATAGCATGTGCTCTAATCAAGGTCACTGTCCAGACTTTACTGGCCAATTTCTGGCTTTTCTCTCACTCAGTCTCTCACAACACTACCTCATTCCCACTTGGTTTCCAGGACCCACACTGTAGCTAATAGATGCCTCCTCTTCTCCCCTGTAGGGTCTCCGAATGCTGGGGGAGAGGGTATCGCTTGGTCCTGGACCACTTCCACTCTAGGACACTCCACATAGCTCCCTTCTTCTAGGCTGATGACTTTCACCTGCACCTGAACACATCTGCCCAGATCTCTCTCCATACATTGCCCGACAGGATCTAATAGGATCTAATAGTCCAGCATGGCCAAGGGACTGCTCTCCCTGCCACCTTTTCTCATGTCAGAGAAGGAAGCACTTCTCACTTAGTGCTCAAACTGAAAGCCCTTTAGTGCCTCACTACATCAGGCACAGCTGTAAGCCAGCCTCCTGAATAGAGCCAGAGTCTGCCCTTAGTGCCATCATTTCTGCTAGTGTGCCACCACAGCCTCTCATGGGGACCATCACGAAGCATCTTCACTGACCTCTTAGTCTTCACTGGCCTCCACCATCCTCCCAAAAGTCACAGACTGACTGAATGAGAATCATGGGGCAGACCTGGCTGTATACCCCAACTTCCATGTGACCTTAAAGCAATCAACTTACCTTGAAGATCAGATGTACCCAACCCAGGTTCTTTCTTGTTCTGCTTGGATGGATGTGGTAAAGTTCTAGGGCAGATTTAAATTTGAGTTTACCAGGAAGCCATAGACTCAAGGGAGAAATGTATTTAGAAAATGCAACAGGTTAAACTCAGTGTCCATTATAATCAGATGTAGTAAATGTCAACTCTGCCTTAGATGAATTGCATAGCTGATGACTTTCAAAGCAGCCCATGAGATGGACCCTTGGGGAAGACACAGGCTGATTAAGTGGCTCACTCAAAGTCACAGCCACAGGGTCAACATCTTCAACCTTGGCTCCTATACTCCAAACAAGCCCCATGCATTTCACTATGAATGGTTAGAGCCACAAAGAGCAGAACCCTGCCTGTGCAGGGAGCATCCGTTAGCAGGGAGCCTTGGACTTGGGGTTGGACGGGGGCTTGGATCTGGGCTCTTCTGCTCATAAGGAACTTGTCTCCACGAGCTGCCGAATTTCTTCCTTTGACTTGAAAAGTTGGTGGAGAGGGTAGCTGCTACCTCACCAGGTGGTGTGAAATCAAGTGCAGTATTATGTGCTAAAGTGTTCTGTAAACAGTAAGCACACACAAGGCTCTACCCTACTACTGTGCTTGTGCGACACACAGTAGAGGCTGCACTGCTCTTTGGGGCTCAGTCCTGCCCCACTGGGGGCCCCTTTGCGTCCACTACATGTCCTTGTGATTCTTTTTTTTTTTTTTTTTTTTTTTTAATCATTTGTTTTCTCCCCAGAATCCCTCACCCAGGGCTCTGTCTCTATGTTCCACTACTCCAGCCTCCTGGGAAACGTGCTTAAATGTTCTCACTTGAAGGAAAGTCTCTGCCAGGGAACTCTCATTGTATATTACTATTATTATTCTCACACTAGGGAAGGCAGGAGAATTCTCAGCCTATGTGTAAGACAAAGTTGGTTTTTATTTTGTTTTGTTGTTTGTTTTTATGCACTCTTCTATCTGGAGATAGAGTTGCTATTTGGACTATTGTGTGAGACCTGAGGCTTCTGCTTGCTTGCTTGCTTGCTTCCTCCCTCTCTCCCCC
>JADRCD010217264.1:0-53847 GCA_019843815.1 Montemys delectorum
CCCCCCCCTCAACTTGATTAGGGGAGCATGTGCATGTCCCAGAATACAAGTAGAGGTCAGAGGACAACTTACAGGAGGATTTGGTTCTCTCTTTCCACGATGTGGGGTCTGGGGGAACAACTCAAGTTGCCAGGCTTAACTCCAAGTGCCTTTACCTGCAGAGCCTTCCTACTGACCCACACACAGCTTTCTTTGACATAGATCCCCTGGTTCTGGCATCTCCAACATCCTGAGATTTCCAGGTCTCTACTGCCACTTGGGCTTTATTTCCATAGCTTTCTCTTTTTTTTTTTTTTTTTCTTATGTCCCTTGATATTTTGCCCGTGTGCTGTGTATCTGTCAGATCCCCTAGAACTGGAATTACAGACAGGTGTGAGCTGCCATGTGGGTGCTGGGAATTGAACATAGGTCCTTTAGAAGAGCAGCCAGTGCTTTTAACCACTGAGCCATCTCTCCATCCCCACCCACAGCTTTCATGTAGTGAAAGGTTTGCTGAGTCAGGTGTTGACCTGGGGTGGAGCCCTTTTCCCACTGATGCAGTGCAGGGCTCTGGGTTTCTCTTTAACAGGCCCCATCTTTGAGACAACATCGAAATGGCTTGAACTCTCTATTTTGGCAATCTGCACATTTCTATATCAGTCTACCCCACTTCTTATACTGATTTTATGTACTGATTACTTATTTTTGTTGCTGTGAAAAATGTCCTGAAAAGTCACTTACAGAAGAAAGAATTTGTTTTGTCCTCCATCTCCAGGTCACATTCTGTTGTGGTGAAAAAGTCATGACAACAACAGCTTGAGACAGTTGGCCACAAACACAGTCGGAGAACACAGGGCAAAGGCGGCTCGTGCTAACCATCTTTCTCTTTTTTGGCCCATCGTCAGGACGAAGTCTCATACCTCAATTAGCACAACCAAGAAAATCTCTACAGACAAATTCAGATACCTGTCTCCAAGTCGATTCTAAATCCCATCAACTTAATAAGATTAACCAACACACACGTGAACCTGAATCCCACTGGAGCTGGACTCGAGCACTTAAGGGGCAAAGATCTAAAATGAGAGAAGGCTGAGCATGAAAGACACTAAAGGGCATAGAAGCAAGAGGATTCTGATTTGAGGAGAAGGGTCAACCAAAACAAAATGATGTGAAAATACCAGAGGAGGTCTACCCATGCATGGTGTTATAAATTATAATCAAATGTTAGAGATAGTACACACGTAGATTCTATTTAAAATTTATTTTTTGTTTTCTATTGTTTGATAATTTTATGCATGCATATGTGCTTTGATCAAGTCCCTTCACCCCCACCCCCATTTGTTCTGTCTTTTCAAACCCACTTGGTTCACTTAGTGCTGTCTGCATGTGCATGGGTTCATTTTCTGCAGTACGGGTGTCATATCATGTTCCATATCCCTGAGAAAATGGACTAATTTTTAAGGAACCATCAAAGAGTTATTATTTAGGTAATATAGTATATACTAAATACATGTTTTTAAAATATCTTCTCTATAGGATTGGTTTGGTTTGGTTTGGTTTTTTGAGACATGGCTATACTGTGTAGCCCTGCTGTCCTAGAACTCATTCTGTATACCTGCCTCTACCTCTTAAGTGCTGGGAATAAAGACATGTATCACTACCACCTGGTTGCTTGAGCTTTTCTAAATTAAAACATTTGCTTTAACACTGTTAATTTTTGTTTGTTTGTTTGTTTGTTTGTTTTTTGGTTTTTCGAGACAGGATTTCTCTGTGTAGCTCTGGCTCTGGCTGTCCTGGAACTCATTCTGTAGACCAGGCTGGCCTTGAACTCAGAAATCCGCCTGCCTCTGCCTCCCAAGTGCTGGGATTAAAGGCGTGCGCCACCACTGCCCAGCCACCTGTTAAATTTTTTAAACCTCTGAACTGATTGTGGTGGTGAGTGCCTGTAATCTCAGCACTCAGGAGGATAAGATAGCAGGAACAAGAGTTCAAGGCTATCCTAAATAGCAAGTTTGAAGGCAGCTTGGACTACATGAAATGCTATTATGAATAAAATCCATGAACCTTCAGTTGTCTACCTACAGGAAGAAGCTGGCAAAAGCTAGTAGAGGAGCTAGAGAGATGGCTCAGCAATTAAGAGCATTTATTCTTGCAGAAGACCTGGGATCAGTTACCAGGACCAACATGGCAGCTTTTAATCATCTGTAACTCCTATTTCTGGGGACACAGTGCCCTCTTCTGACATCTAAGGGCAACATACACACACACACACACACACACACACACACACACACACACGCACACACACACACACATGGTACACAGATATACTTGCAGACAGAAGATTCTTACTTAAAATTTCAAAAACAAAATTTTAAAGCTAATAGACTATGGTGGGGAGATGGCTTAGTTGGTAAAGGGCTTTGTATGTAAGTGTAAAGGCTTGTGTTCAGACCCTCAGGATGCACACAAAATCTGGGTGTGGCAGCACAGACCCCATATCCTATCACTGGAAGTGTAGACACAGGAGGATCCTTGGTTCAGTGAGAAACTCTATCTCAAGAAATTAGTTATAGGGCTGGAGAGATGACTCAGTGGTTAAGAGCACTGACTGCTCTTCTGAAAGTCCTGAGTTGAAATCCCAGCAACCACATGGTGGCCCACAACCATCTGTACAGCTACAATGTACTCACATACATAAAATAAGTAAATAAATCTGTTTTTAAAAAGAAATTAAGAAGAGAAGCAATTAAAGAAGACGCCTGTGGTGGCTATTCTTGCTTTTCAACTTTACTACATCTGGAATTAACAGAAACAAAACAAAACAACCAAAAAGCTGGGGGACACTTGTGAGGGATTTTTGCATAATTTGAAGTGGGAAGATCTGCTTATAATCTGGATCCACTTATAATTTTGGAAGATACATCCTTAATTCTGATTTTTTGAAGTGGGGAGATCAGCCTCCACTCCATCAGGCTTCTGCTGGAAGCCTATATGATGACAAAGAAGAAGGAAACCTTACTCTTTGCCTGCCTACTTTTGCCTCAATAGCAAACCCATCCCTTCACTGGCATTAGAGCCTACTACTTCCAGATTCCTGTATATTTGGAAGACTATCTGAGACATCCAGCCTTGTAGACTAAATGACTACTGGATTCTTGGACCTTCAGTTCATAGGCATCTATTGTTGGATTAGCTGGGCCACAACCTGTAAGTCATTCTAATAAATATATATGTATACGTATACATATACATATATTCATACATATGTGTATATGTATATACATACATATCTTTGGCTTTTCTGGAGTTATGGGTAGGGTAGCTCAGTTCTATAGGTGGTTATTCCCATAATTTTTTTTCAAAATTATGTTAAGGGGACTGAAGAGATGACTCAAAGATTAAAAGCACTCTTTGCTTTTTAAGACAACCTAAGTGTGGTCCCCAATACCTGAATCAAGTAACTTGCAGCCATCTATAAGTCCAGCTCATGGGGTATCTGATAGCCTCTTCTGGCGTTCTTTGCATTCATGTCCCACACATACAAACCCACACATATATATACACACAGAGATACATACACACAAATATATACTCACACACATATACATAAATACACACAGATTCATATACACACAGAGATACAAACACACACACAAATACATATACACTCACACACAGATGCATATACACAGAGATATACACACAAATACATATACACTCACATACATAAACACTCAGATACATAAACACACAGATACACACACACACACAAATACCCATACTCTCACACAGATATGTACATGTATATAAAATTTTAAAATATTTTTAATATATAATAAGCTCTTTTAAAAAAATAATGTATTTATTTTATTTTATGTATATGAGTACACTATAGCTGTACAGATGGTTGTGAGCTTTCATGTGGTTGTTGGGAATTGAATTTTTAGGACCTCTGCTCGCTCAAGTCACCTCTGCTCACTCAGTCCCTGATGTATTTATTATTATACCTAACTACACTATAGCTGACTTCAGATGCACCAGAAGAGGGCGTCAGATCTCATTACTGGTGGTTGTGAGCCACCATGTGGTTGCTGGGATTTGAACTTCGGAAGAGCAGTCAATGCTCTTAACCCACTGAGCCATCTCAACAAGCCCCCTAAGCTCTTCTTTAATATAACTTTTCTTGTTCTTTTTATGCCTTTTGTGTTGTATAAAAATTCCTTAAATAACATTTATGTTTCAAGACATCTTTTGTTTTGTTAAAACAGGGTCTCACTTTTTACCCCAAACTGGCTTGAACTTACTGCATAGCCTACGTTGCTTTAAAACTTGAGGCACTCCTCCTGCTCTAATCTCTAGAATGCTGGGATCCCAGGTGTGAGCCACCATGTCCAGACTTGACATTTTTGAATCGAGGTTTCATGTATCCTCGAGTACGCTTGCCTTGAGTTCGATATAGCTGAGAATGAACTTGAATTTCTGATTTTCCTCCCTTTGCCCTCAGAGCATTAGGGTTACAGGTGTGTGCCATGGCACCCAGTTTACCTAGCATTGGTGATTGTCTATGGGGGTCAGATCTAGCTATAGCATAATAAAAAGTACATTTAGTCCAACTTCAAAAAATCCCCATAGTTGGGGACTGGAGAAATGGCTCAGCGGTTAAGAGCACTGATTGCTCTTCTGAAGGTCCTGAGTTCAAATCCCAGCAACCACATGGTGGCTCACAACCATCTGAAATGGGATCGGATGCCCTCTTCTCGTGTGTCTGAAGACAGCTACAGTATACTTACATAAAATAATCAATAAATCTTTAAAAAGTAAAAGAAAATCCCCATAGTCTCCAGCAGTCTCAACAATGTTAAAAGTCCAAAGTTCAAAGTCTCTTATGAAAAAAAAAAAAAAAAAGTCGGTTGTGGTGGCGCATGCCTTTAATCCCAGCACTTGGGAGGCAGAAGCAGGTGGATTTCTGAGTTCGAGGCCAGCCTGGTCTACAGAGTGAGTTCCAGGATAGCCAGGTAGCCAGGGCTACACAGAGAAACCAAACCAAAGTCTCTTATGAGATTCATCCAATCATTTAACTGTAATCCTGAAATCAAGACAGGAAACCAGCTGGGTAAACTCCAAACTCTGCATCTCCATGTCTGATGTCAAAGCAGTTTTCAGATTTCCAACTCCTTTTTCATCTTTGTTGACTGCAACAAACTTCTTTTCCTCATCTGGTCCCATGCCCTGTTAGGAGCATTCCTCAGGAGATATCCTATGGCTCTAGCATCTCGAAAATATTGGAGTCTCCACGACAGCTTCAATGTCACAGCTTCTTGTTTCAATGTCTGGGATCCACACATGATCTTCTGGGCTCCTCCTAAGGGTTGGCATCACTTTTCCATCTGTAGCAGTCTAAGAACAGGTTGATCCACTCCAATGCTGCTGCTATTCTTGGTGATCATCCCATGGTACTGGCATCTCCAATACACTGGGGTCTTCCGTTGCAATGAGGCTTCACCAATAGCTTCTCATAGGTTCTCTTCATGGTACCAAGCCTCAAATCCTTTTGGTGACCTCTTCAGTCCTGAGCTGTCAAGTGCAACTGAGACTGCATCTTCATCAGTGGCCTTCCATGGCCTCTCACAGTGCCAAGCCTCAGATGTTGGGTTTTTTTTTGTTTGTTTGTTTGTTTGTTTTGTTTTTTGTTTTTTTCGAGACAGGGTTTCTCTGTGTAGCCCTGGCTGTCCTCAACTTACTCTGTAGACCAGGCTGGCCTCGAACTCAGAAATCCGCCTGCCTCTGCCTCCCAAGTGCTGGGATTAAAGGCATGCATCACCATGCCCGGCCCACCTCAGATGTTCTTAATGACCCCTTCATGCCTTCAAAACTAGTACCACCTGGGTGACTCTTACACATTACCAAGTCCTGAAACACAGCTTCATTGTGCTCTCAGAAAAAAACTTTCCAGAAGACTTCACCTCAATGATGCTGGTCTCTTCTTAATCACTGCTAATTTCTTAGATCCAGCTAACCAGCATCAATTGTCCCAGTAGTCCTTTCTATTTTTCACTCTAAAGCCAGAGCCACATGACTGCAGCTGCCAAGTTCTGTTGCTTGCTGGGGCTGGAACATGGCACCTCCTTATTTTATTACCAGCTTTCTATTTTCCAACTCCCTCTCTGCCTAAGCTTGGCTTTCCTGGTACTTGCTCTGTAGATTGTCCTTGAACTCAGAGATCTGCATGGCTATTAAAGGCATGTACCACTATGCCTGAATTAAACTTTTCTTTTTGTTTGTTTGTTTGTTTGTTTGTTTGTTTTAGACAGGGTTTCTCTGTGTAGCCTTGGCTGTCCTGGAACTCACTCTGTAGACCAGGCTGGCCTCGAACTCAGAAATCCACCTGCCTCTGCCTCCCAAGTGCTGGGATTAAAGGCGTGCGCCACCACTGCCCTGCCCTCAAATCCACATTCTTCCATACAAAATAATGGTCAGGCCTATCACAGCAATACCCCACTTCTGGTACCAACTTCTGTCTTATTTAGCGTTTTCTTCTGTGAACAGACATCATAACCAAGGAAACTCTTATAAGGACAACATTTAATTGGGACTGGCTTACATGTAGACAGGATATATGCTAGCACAACCCCCAGAATGTCACCTTGTATTTTTTTAACTTAAAAACCCTCAAATAAAGTGGTGTAAAGCCTTCTTTTTGTTAAAAATTCATTTATGTGCCAGGCAGTGGTGATGCATCCTTTAGTCCCAGCACTCAGGAGGCAGAGGCAGGCAGATCTCTAAGTTCAAGGCCAGCCTAGTCTACAGAGTGAGCTCCAGGACAGCCAGGGATACACAGAGAAATCCTGTCCCCAAAAAAATTCATTTGTGGCTAGATTGGTGAATCACTGAATGATTCAAACAGCATTTACCTAGCTGGTCAGTGGTGGGGCACACCTTTAATCCCAGCACTTGGGAGGCAGAGGCAGGTGGATTTCTGAGTTCAAGGCCAGCCTAGTCTACAGAGTGAGTTCCAGGACAGCCAGAGCTACACAGAAAAACACTGTATTAAAAAAAAAAAAAGCAGCATTTACCTATAATCTCAGCACTCAGGAGGCAGAGGCAGGGAAAGGAGAGAAGAAATTCCTAAAAGTAGTCTTCTAACCTCTACATGGATGTACCATGGATGCACACATATATGGCATACACATGCTCAAGAGTGTGTGCAAGCACACAATGAAAGTAATAAACATGTTTTTCCAGGCTGGAGTGGTGCACACCTTTAATCTCAGCACTTGGGAGGCAGAAGCAGGTGAATCTCTGAGTTCAAGGCCAGCCTGGTCTACAGAGTGAGTTCCAGGACAGCTAGGGCTACACAGAGAAACCCTGTCTTGAAAAAAGAAAGGAAGGAAGAAAGGAAAGAAGGGAGGAAGAAAAACAAAAAGAAGAAATGAAGTTTTTAAGAAAATGGATGGAAATGGAAAATATCAAGTGTCATAACTCACACTCAGAAAACAAAGACAGCATGTCCTCTCCTATAAGTGGATCATTTATACATGGGCATTTGTGCAGAAGTGAGTGTATGAAAAGCCCTGGATAGTAGACAGGGGGAACAATTCTTTAAGGAGATGTATGGAGGAGGTCTAGTAGAATACATGTGATACAAAAGTATTAAAAGTGGGAAGGTATATAGAGGAAAAGGTCAGGTAGATAGGAGAGAGAAAGTCAGGAGAGAGAAGGAGAAGGTGTTCTGGTTAGTTTTTTGGTTTTTATGTTTGTTTGTTTTGGTTTTGGTTTTTCGAGACAGGGTTTCTCTGTCTAGCCCTGGTTGTCCTGGTACTCACTCTGTAGATCAGGCTGGCCTCAAACTCAGAAATCTACCTGCCTCTGCCTCCTAAGTGCTGGGATTAAAGGCGTGCGCCACCACCTCCTGGCCCTTTTTTTGTTTGTTTGTTTGTTTAATCAACTTGACATAGCTAGGGTTATCTGAGGGAGGGGAGTCAATGGAGAAAATTCTTCCATCCAGATAGCCTTGGGGCCAGTTTTATAGGGGATTTTCTTGATTGATTTGGGCAAGCCCAACCCACAGAGAGTGGTGCCAGTCACCCTACCACCTGAGTGGTCCTGAGTTGCATCAGAAAGCTGACTGAGCACACTATAGGGAGCAAGTCAGAAAGCAGTGGTTCTCCAGAGCTTCTAGGCACAAGGAGTCATAATTACAGCAAAACTCAACTAAAGTATATGTCACTTCTTCCAAGAAGATGGGCTCTAGAGATGAGGCTACGTGTATTACCTTAAGGTCCTAGGAAAGGTCTCAGTCAGACAGACAGCACAGAGTTCATTTGGGCTTTTAGCCACCTCTGATCCTTGTTGGGGAATCTTGGGGGAGCCCCTGGCTACACAAATGGTGCAAAGGTCACCTAGACTGTTATTCATCTCCGGTCCTGCTTATAGTTTGGTATGGCCTGGCCCTTCAGATAGTGCAGACCAACAGGCTATTAATCACCTCCATTCCCAGCGTTCTAGGTGGAAAACAGGTTATATAGCTTTTCCTCTAAAAAAAAAAAAAAAAAAGACAATCCTACATGCTTAACATTCCTGGCTTCCCTTGAGCTATCTGTGAACACAAGGACCTTTGTACTCCTAACAGATATAACCTGTGTAAGTGGAAAGCTGATTCTAGAAGCCTTAGGCCATTAAATGAAAATCCCATTGCTTGGAGTGAGCTACCTTCCCATGACTTGTTGGCCAGGGAGCTTCCTGAGGTCCCCAAAACCATACAGGTAATTGCCACTGTTAGTGGATGCCTGCCAGAACAGAACAGTAAGACTCTGATACTTAAAAGGCTATATACTTACTTTGGTTGTAAGAAACAAACCAAAAAAATCAAGTTAGAACTGGACTGGGAGCATCCTCCCTGCTGGCTTGGCCTCAAGATGCTAGAAAGCACTATGTAGATTGCAGAGGAAGAGTTTCCATCAACAGCCTTCCAAGATGTAAATCCAATGTAAAACAATATCCACCATCCAGGGAAGATGAGCCCACCAAGATAGCAAGTCTGTTTTGGGGTTAGCAAACTGCTTTCTGATTGAATTTGATCTCTACTCCACAGAAAAGAACTTACATAGGGTCCTGAAAATACCCTCACAAGCCTGGGACTGGGGAACTCATAAATCCTACAGAGAAAGTCACTTGTCTTGGGAAACGGAGAGGATGCTGTCATGTGACAAAACTTTCCAGAGGAAACAAAACACACACATCTACTCACCCCAGATAGGGAACCCACGACAGACCAAAGTACCAAAGCCACCAAAGTTTAACATGGTGAACCAATGCCTTTGATTCAGATTATTTACAGGAATCTCCAGCATTTAAAAAACGAAAGAGAGAGGAAGAGAGGAGAAGGTAGAGCAAGTGAAGGCTATGGTGCCATGTACCTTTAATTCCAAGCACTCAGGAGGCAGAAACGGGCAGATCTCTGTGAGCTCTAGACCTGTCTACACAGTGAGACTCTGTCTCAAAAGAAGGAAGGAAGGAAGGAAGGAAGGAAAGAAGGAAGGAAGGAAGGAGGGAGGGAGGGAGTGGGGAGGGAGGGAGGGAGGAAGAGGTGGGGGCAAGAACCAGTCTTGGAGGCCAGAGAATCTGAATTTGAGGCCAGCCTGGTCTGCAGAGTGAGTTCCAGGAAAGCCAGGGCTACACAGAGAAACCCTGTCTCAAAAAATAGAAAAGAAAAAAAAGAAAGATAGACAGATGGAAGTTATGGTCAAAGACAAGATGAATAGATTATTAAACTTTATATTTTTCTTTACTATTAAGACTTAGAAATAATCAAAATGATCTGCTTCCTCCTTAATTCTTTATCTATACCCATCTGTCCCTACTTTTTCTTTTTTTTTTTTTTTTAAGATTTATTTATTTATTTATTATATGTAAGGACACTGTAGTTGTCTTCAGACTCCCCAGAAGAGGGCATCAGATCTCATTACGGATGGTTGTGAGCCACCATGTGGTTGCCGGGATTTGAACTCAGGGCCTTCGGAAGAGCAGTCAGTGCTCTTAATCACTGAGCCATCTCTCCAGCCCCCGTGCCTACTTTTTCACTCCTCATTTTCTGAGACTGTATTTACAACCATGTTTTTAAAGTTGTAACTCAACATCTTAGTCACTAATGTTGCATTAGCCCTTAATTTATGTATGCATGTATGTGTTTATTTATTGTGTTTGTGTGCACATTGCGGAGGTCAAAGAGCAATTTGCAGGTATCTGTTCTCTTCTTCCACTGAATGGATTCCAGTGACAGAACCCTGCTAGTCAGACTTTGCAGTAAACTCCTTAGCAGGCTCTGCCATCCCGTTGCTGCGTCCCAGCCCCGCAGGTCTTGTTGTTGTTCCGCAGGGTTTGTAAAATAAGGTTGGTCTTGAACTTTTAACCACACAACTTCATCTTACAGGCCTGTGCCCCCTCACTCCTGCTTTTTGCGTTAGTCTTTAAGGACCCAAATACGCCCCGTGTGGTGACATATTCCCTTAATACCAGAAATAGAGAGGCAGAGTCAGGAGAATCTCTCTGAGTTCGAGACCAATCTGGTCTGGATAGTGAGTTCCTGGACAGTCAGGGGTACATAAGTGAGACCCTGTTTCAAAAAAAAAAAAAACCACGAAAACCGGGCAGCTAAAAGTGACATCAAGGATAGCTTAAGAATAACCCCCCTGCCCCGCCCTGTCCACCTCTCCTACTTAGGCCACGCCCCCATGCCTCAGGCGGACTGTGTTGCGCATGCTCAGTCGCAAAGGCCTCCGGGAGAGGGGCGGAGCCGGCGGGGTTGTTTGCACTGCAAAGCCCGAGTGGGCGCTTCCCGCCGCTGGGTTGGCGACAGGTTATCCATCCTCGTGGAGCCGGTCAGGCCGCTTTTCCAGAGAGAGGTGGCGTTTCTCCCGTCCTGAAGAGGGTGACGCGACAGGTGGGAAGCCCACAATGTCAGGAGAGTCGTGACCCCGGTCTCCAGGCTTCTTAGCGTCCTGGCCTCTGTGAGGTGACTGAGCTTGGTGCGTTTGGTCTCTTGCGGCTTCTTTCTGTAACTGTCTTCCGTTTACACCTGTGGCTCTCTTTTCATTAAGCAATGTATTTTTCAGACATAAACAAATTGGGTGTGTTGGCCCTGTCCTTTCATCCCGTCACTCGAGAGTCAGGGGGTTCTCTGAGTTCGAAGCCAGCCTGGTCTGTAAAGTCAGTTCTAGGCCAGTCAGTGTTTCAAAAAACAAAAACACTAGGCTTGAGAAAGATGGCAGCAAATTGTTTTATCTGTAGGGTTATGTGAGTGAAATTTGCAAGTTAGCGCCGGTGCTGGTTGCCCATTTCTTTAGTCCTAGGAGGGAGGTTGAGGCAATTGGATCTCTTAGTCTACAGTGCTAGTTATAGGACACCCAAGGCTAAATGGAAAAAAATCTCAAAAAACGAAAAAAGAAAGAAATTTGCAGGCCAAAATTCAAAAGAGATTGGGGCAAATTTATAATCACCCCAGTTAGTACAAAGAATTTACCTATATTAACCCAGATATCAGAAATGGTGTTGTTATTCCATGTTAATGCTTTGGAGATGCCTAAATATTTAACACGTGGTATATAATACAGTTAAGTATTTCTCATAATTTTATTATTTTTGTTTTCAAAGTCTCTAAGAAATCTTCCAATCTAACTTCCTGAGTGCCGAGATTACAGGCACGAAGTACTACACTCAACGATTTTATTACTTTCTCTTTTTTTGGTATGTGACAAGATTCTCTTTCCTGAGGAGACATGACACATATCTGTTCATCCTAGATAAATAGCCCACAGTAGACCAGAGTATCTTGGTGAACCAGTGAGTTTTATTGGGATCACTTACAGGAATATGGGTGAGGGGTTATTTACGAGAGCAGAAAAGACAGTAACAGAACCAGAGTGCGCCTAGCATAGTTCACAATGCTGGGAACCTGGAGCACAATGCACAGCCTGCTGGCAGTTCAACAGATTGGAGAGCATCCTTTCCTAGTGACTCAATTGGTCTGGTCTTCTTTGAGTCAGCAGGTCTAATCAGGTCTGATCTCAGAGTCGGATTTGCAGCTTGGCTTGTCTGAGAGCAACTCTTTGTTTTTCACTCTGGGAGGTAGGGGCCTAGTGAATCTGGTCTGGTTCAGGGACTTCTTGGAGCTATTTTTGAGTTTCTTTCCTTTTAAGGAGCTTCCCTGTGGATGGAATGTATCAATCTTGAAGAAACTGCTACAAAACCCGTGCCCACGACACCTGTCCAGTTCTTGTTTAACTGCTACTGAATCTCCCTGTAGTGGCCTCCAGCTCCCTTGTAGATATCTGCTTTTGTCTCCTAGGCCCTTAGCTTTGTGTTCTGGCCTCCACACCCAGCTAGTATGCACCATCATGCCCGTGTGCTCTAGGTTCTATATGCTTTATATATAAACCTTTCAGGTTTACAAATCTCTACTGGGATGTTGACCCACTGCTTCACTTAGGGAAAATTGAGTTAGTTGAGTCTTTCAATAAGCCAGTTATATCTTTCTGTTGATTTAGATCTTCCTTAATTTCCTTAGCAGTGGCTTAACTTTAGCTTACAAGACTTAACAATCTTTCACTAGATTTACTTCTATATTTGGTGTTTACTGCTACCTTCAATGGGATCAGACACAGTACTCTACCATTAAACTATACCATAGTACCCTATATTTGATGAGTATGCTATAGAAAATAGCTATATTTACATTTTTTTTATTCCTAGTGCAAAGAAGTAAAATTTGTTATTTCTGGAGCTGAGAATCAGTCAAACCCAAGGCCTCAATCCCCAAACCTTAACATTTTAAAATATTGAACTTGTTAAAGTTACAGATGTTTTAGGATTTTCTGTATACACAATCATGAATTCTATAAAAACAAAAAATTACATTAGTTTTTTGTTTTGTTATGTTTGTTTTATGAGACATGGTTTTTCTATATAGTTCTACTGTCCTAGAACTAGCTCCGTAGACCAGGCTAGCCTCAAACTTAGAGATCCACCTGCCTCTGCCTTCTAAGTCCTGGGACTAAAGGCGTGCTCCATCACTTCCCAACAGTACACCCCCCCCCCATCTACTAAAATCTCTAGTACAAAAAAGAAATGGTCAAAGAGAAATTTTGTTTGTTTGTTTGTTTTATGGTCTCCCAAAGTAGTTCATACTAAGCTGGACCTCTGTAGCCAAGGCTGACCTTGAACTTACAATGATGCTTCTGTCTCTGCTTCCCACGAACTGAGATTATACTCATGAGCCACCAAACCTAGAAAGAACTTCTAAAATATCAATTAACTTTCATTCTTTGGTTCATTCTTTTGAGACAGGATCTCACTTTGTAATACTGGCTAGTCTAGGACTCAACAAGAGCTCTGCCTGCCTGTCTCCAAAGGAGATTAAAAATGTAGACCACTATGCCCACCTAAAATACTTTCTATTAAGCTGTGATTCAGCCAGATTTCCTTGTAATGTTCTCCCCTTATCCATGAAGAACATCTTCAACAAGCCCTGTGTTTATCTGGAACCAGGCAGTACCAAACCATGTATGTTTCATTTAAAGGTGACCCTTTATGAATTAACTCTTGCTTTATGGAATCTGAATTGTCAGCATTTTCATTCCTGTCCTTTCAATTTTAGGAGTTTAAATTTGATGTGTGTGGGTGTTCTACCTGCCTGTGTCTGTGCACCATGTACTTGGTACCCAAGATGCCCCGAGTAGGGTGTTGGATCCCCTGGGACTGGAATTATGGATGGTGTGAACCAGCATGTAGGTGCTAGGAATTGAGTCCTGGGTCCTCCAGAAGAGCCTTCAGTGCTCTGAACCACTGAGCCATCTCGACAGCCCCTCTTTCAGATCTTTTTTTTTTCTTTTTCTTTTTCTTTTTTTTTTTTTTTTTTTTCCGAAACAAGGTTTCTCTGTGTAGCCTTGGCTGTCCTGGAACTCACTCTGTAGACCAGGCTGGCCTTGAACTCAGAAATCCACCTGCCTCTGCCTCCCAAGTGCTGGGATTAAAGGCATGTGCCACTACTGCCCAGCCTTTCAGGTCATTTTTAAATTATTAAAAGAAAGTGTTACTTGAATAAAAACACCATAGTAGTCAGTCAGATAATTCATAGAACAGTGAACAATTGGACACACAATTTAAAACTTAAGAGCTGCTTATCTCCAGCACTTGGGAGGCTGAGACATTTGGATCTCCGTCAGTTCCAGAACACCCAAAGCTTCAAGTAAGAACATTATTTCAAAAAGAAGGTGGGAGGGCATTTGTTACCTCCAAATTTTTCCAGGTAATATTTTTGGATTGTGGTTCATTGCTGGTAACTCCTACCGGTAGTAAGAGATTGCTGTCTATTTGTTTGTTTGTTTTTGGTCTGGGGTAGACAGTGGGTTGAAATTGGTTATCATGTTCCTCACAGTTACCTTGAACTCCTGAGCTCCCTTCCTCTGGCTTCCAAGCTCTCCTGGTTTTGGAATTTTTTTTTTTTTTTGAGATGTAAGGAGACTCTTCGAAGAAGAAAAGGGCAAGTGAGATGGCTCAGAGGGTAAAGGCTCTTGCCTCCAGATCCAATAACCTGTTTGATCCCCAGGCCCTACATGGTATAAGGAGAGAATGAACTCCCGTAGGTTGTCTTGGTATGTGTGTTTCTACCACCCAACCCCATCCCTACTCCGCCACCCCGAAACAAATAAACAAATGCAATTTTAAAATTCTATATTGAGATGGGCAGTGGTGGCGCATGCCTTTAATCCTAGTACTTGGGAGGCAGAGGCAGGTGGATTTCTGAGTTCGAGGATAGCCAGGGCTACACAGAGAAACCCTGACTCAAACAAAAAAAAAAAAAAAAAAAAAAAAAAAATCCTATATTGAGAACCTGGAAAAATGGCTTAGTCAGTAAAGGTGTTTGCAATCAAGCCTACCAAGCTGAGATTAATGGCCAAGACTGACTTCCCGACACATACCATGCATCATGAGTACAGTCTCTTACACACACACACACACTAATGTAAGTGTTAGAACTTTTACTTAATTATTTGTGTTTGCCTGTGTGAATTTCAGCACACTGCATGTATTCAAGAGCTGGAGGAGCCTAGAAGCTATGGTTGAATCTCTTGAAACTAGAGTTACAGGAGCTGGACACTGAGCCCAGGTCCTCTGTAAGAGCAACAACGTACCCTTAAACAATGATCCACCCTTCTAGTCCTAAACGTAAGTCTTTTTTTTTTTTTTTTCCAGAGCTGAGGACGGAACCCAGGGCCTTGTGCTTGCCTAGCAAGCACTCTACCACTGAGCTAAATCCCCAACCCTGTAAATGTAAGTCTTAAAAGAACCTTTTTTTTCAATTGGGAAATATTGGGTGAACAGGAAGAAAGTACACACAGTGCACCATCGTCTGGTGCTCAGTCGCAGTTATGTGAAGGGTCCAGCAGGCTCTCCCTTAATTTGCCATTTTCTGTTGAGTTGGCCAGTTGCCTTGAGAAACTTTGTACATTATTTTCAATTCTCTATTTTAAGAATATTGTCAAACCCAACAACCCAAAATTCAGGAGAAAAGAAACACTACATTTTCAGACAGTGTTAATAGAATTAATCATAACTTTTTTTTGATCAATCAAATAGCCAATTTAGTCTACTTTCTAAAATTGCCTTTGAATATTATGCTATTATGGGTTCGGTGTCATATCTAGAAGTAGCCTTTAAAGTGAAAGGTGCATATGTATTTTATATAAATGAAAATTCTGTTTTCTTCCTATTTCTCAAGCTCCACAATTGACGATCTTCCTGCTCTCCCCTGACATGAATAAAATGCTTCCTGCAGTTCCAGGCACAGCTATTCGGCTTTCCTGTTCCAGTTGTAAAAGAGTTTTTCAGGACGGACAGACAGCTTTTCAGAGGAAAGGGTCTACTGAGCTTTTCTGCTCTAGACTATGCATCGATGGGTGCCCTTCACCTGCTGTGTCCCCAGCTCCTCTCAAAAGGATGTGCTTAAACTGCTCAAGGTATGGAAGTCTCAGCAAGGCCTTTTATTTTTCTGCATAGATCTTGGTCAGAGTCTTGGTTGTCATTTTATGTGTTTTCGTCTTCTCTGAAGATGGGAAACCATAGGTAAATGAGAAGGGTTTGCTTCTGCTTTCAGTTCCTTTACGATCACTCAGAAGTAGTTTTGGTTGTTGAAGGGTTTACACAAATTACATTGAAGGGTGGAGAAGCATTGAGAATGTCTTTGTTAGAATTTTGTTAAATACATTGAGAGCATCAAATAGGGTGTTTTCCATGTTTAGAATGTGGATAAGACATGGGTTTTGGGTTTTGGTTTGGATTGATTTGTTTGGTTTGGGTCTTGGTTTTTTGAGTCAGGGACTCAACTTGAGATGATTTCCTCATGTTTACTCCTAGTTCCCTTGGAGGGTTTCTTGTTTTGAGACAGGGTCTCTCGCTATGTAGTTTTTGGCTAGTGAGGAGTTCACTGTGGAGAACAGGCTGGACTTGAACTCAGAGGTCCTCCTGTTTTTGCCTTCCAAGTGCTAGGACTATAGGAATGTTCACCACACTGGACCTACACTTACTAATGGGCTCACAGACCCTTTGCTTTAATTCCTTATTTGGCTGGCGCTTCCAACGCTGTCTTTTGTTTCAGGTCCTATTTTCTGGAACTATACCTAACTGTATCTTTTCTTTCTTTTCTTTTCTTTTCTTTTCTTTTCTTTTCTTTTGTTTTCTTTACTCTTTTTCTTTTTAAGTTTGTTTATTTCATTTTGTGTATGATTGTTTTCTCTACTTGTATGCCTGTGTACCACCTACATACCCTACAGAACAATACTATATCCAGTTTTCCTTTGGTCATTCTCTTATAGGGCATTCTTATAGGGCATTCTCTTCAGTCTACTTTCTCTTTCTGCAGAGTCATAAACCTGGAAGGGATATTAGAGATCACCCAGTGCAGACCTTTTCTTTTGGTTTTGAGGAAAATGAGGCCCTGAGGAGTTAAGGCACTGTGTTGCTATGGTTAGCATATACGCACTACATTTCTTCAGCCACAGCTTTGCTACATGTCACAGGCATTGAAAAGACTCATGCAAGAAAGAATTTGCTGTGTAAGTTGTTCTTTTAAGGAGTAACAATCAGGTATGATGAGCAGAAATAGACAGCCTTGGCTTCCTCTGCAATGTACCTACATATATATAAGAAATTGTGGATTGGGTAAAAGGTGATACTCATGCCTTAGACTGGGAGAGGCCATTGTTATTCATAATAATAACATGTTTCTATTGAGACTTCTTAAATCTATTTTATTTTGCATGTATGGGTGTTTTGCCTGCATGTTTATATGTGACCACATCCCTGCCTGGGGAAATTGGAATAAGATGTTCTATTCTCTGGAGCTAGAGTTATGGATGGTTGTAAGCCACCATGTGGATGCTGGGAACTGAGCCCAAGTCCTCTGGAAGAGTAGCAGTGCTATGAACCACTGAACCATCTCTGTAGCCCCTTTATTGAGACTTTTAAAAAATTTCACATTCCATAGTGTCTTTTGGTTTCCTCAGACAGGGTTTCTCTATGTAGCTCTGGTTGTCCTGGGATTTGCTCTGCAGACCAGGCCAGCCTCAAAATCACAGAGATCCTCCTGTCTCTGCCTCCTGAATGCTGGGATTAAATGCATGCACCACTGCCTGGCTGAAGTCCCAAATTTTTTTTGGAGGGGGGACAGTTTGAGACAGGGTTTCTCTGCCTTGGCTGTCCTGGAACTCACTCTGTAGACCAGACTGGCCTCAAACTCAGAAATCCACCTGCCTCTGCCTCCCAAGTGCTGGCTTAAGGCTCTTTTCTTAGCAATGATTTAATATTTTTAACTAATACTTAATGTTTCTATTTAATGAAGCAAAATGAAGGATAACTTTGAAGATGACATTTAAAATATTGGAAAGGGGAGACTTTTTATTGAAAACTATTAAGATATGTTTAAGAACCATCATTTCAACATTTTAGTACTGATTATAAAAAGAAATTCTGAAGACAAATCATTCTGGTCCTAAATAGGCCTATTCAGTAATGTTTAATGTATTTACAGGCCAGTTCACACTCATGCCCAGTTATTTTTAGCTAACTATAAAAGTCCTTCTAACATGGTTGGCTTTTTTAATTTTTTTCTTTTGAATTTTAAACTTAATTATATTAAAAAAAAATCACAGACCAAGGTTAACCAGACCCAAAGACTATACAACTCAGTGAACTGAGTACAGTTGGAGTAGCCATTGAGAATGGAAGCTGTGGGACTTCCCATTGGTCTTAACACTTTTACTGTCGGATATATTTTTATACATATATCTGCCACAGAAAATAAAAAAAAATCCATGACAGAGTTAGAACCAGAACATATTTTAAAAATCAGCCACCAGTCTCTTCAGAAAAGATGTCCGGTAGTAAGAATTGATCAAGCGGGCTGGTGAGATGGCTCAGCGGGTAAGAGCGCTGACTGCTCTTCCGAAGGTCCTGAGTTCAAATCCCAGCAACCACATGGTGGCTCACAACTACCTGTAATGAGATATAACACCTTCTTCTGATGTGTCTAAAGACAGCCACAGTGAATTGCACCAGAGCGAGCAAGGCTGGAGCGTGCATGCGGGCTGGCAGAGGTGCTGAGTTCAATTCCCAGCAGCCACATACATGATAGCTCACGGCCATCTGTACAGCTACAGTGTACTCATACACATAAAATAAATCTTTAAAAAAAAAGAATTGATCAAGCTAGAGATGGTAGATACAGGTTTCCTAAAATTTCTAATTTTTCTTTAATAACTTATTTTTATTTTATGTACATTAGTGTTTTGCCTGCATCTGTGTCTGTGCGAAGATGTATGAGGGTGTCAGATTGTGGAGTTACAGACAGTTGTGAATCGCCATGTGGTTGCTAGCAATTGAACCCAGGTCCTCTGGGAGAGCATTTGGTGCTCTCAAAAGCTGAGCCTTCTCTCCAGCCCTCTCTAATTTTTACTTAAAAGTTTAGCAGTAAGGGGGCTGGTAAGATGGCTCAGCAGGTAAGAGCACTGACTGCTCTACCAAAGGTCCTGAGTTCAAATCCCAGCAACCACATGGTGGCTCACAACCACCTGTAATAAGATCTGATGCCCTCTTCTGGTGTATCTGAAGACAGCCACAGTGTACTTAATTATAATAATAAATAAATCTTTAAAAAAAAAAAGTTTAGTGGTAAATACTGTGAGTTGTTTCCCTTGAAATGGCAGTCTTCCTTCATGTTCCAGAAAATATCTGCCTGATGTCCCCTTCTAAACAATAGTTTAGCGTATAGTCTCATAGAAATATAATTCATAAAAAATGATATTTTCTGTATAGCCTGTCTTGAGACAGTAGTCAACCACTGATAAACATGGCAATGCTTTGTGCGCATGTCCCCTTTTATCCCTGTGCTGGTTAGTTTCTCTCAACTTGACACAAAAGGGTCACCAGAAGGAAAGAACCTCAATTGAGAAAATGCCTCCACCATATTGGCCTGTAGACAAGGGCATTTTCTTGATCAGTGATTGATGTGGGAGAGTCCGCCGCACTGTGAGTGGTACCACCCTTGGGCACATGGACAACAGTGTGGTCAAGCTATGGACAGTCAGCCAGGAAGCAGATTCCTTTGTGATCTCAATTCCTGTCCTGCCCTTCCTTCAGTGATGGATTATGGCCTGGGAGTTGCAAGAGGACATAAATCCTTTCCTGGTCACCGTCAGTAGACCTGGTCCACAACAGTACAAGCAAAGTCATGCGAATATTCAAGTTTATTCTTTTGCCTGCTTTTATGTCTGTGTATCAAGTGCATGCATTGCCCCTGGAGTCCAGAAGAGGGCACTGGATCCCCCAAAACAAGAATTACAAGCCAGGCAGTGGTGGCACACATCTTTAATCCCAGCACTTGGGAGGCAGAGGCAGGTGGATTTCTGAGTTGGAGGCCAGCCAGGTCTACAGAGTGAGTTCCAGGACAGCCAGGGCTACTCAGAAACCCTGTCTCGAAAAACCAAAAAAAAAAAAAAAAAAAAGAATTACAGACAGTTGTGAGCTGCCATGTGGGTGCTAGGGATTGTCAAGGTTCAAATTAAAATAACTTGAAAATGTTGTTTTATTAACAGCACCCTTAATTTCTGGAACTAAATTGCCTTGTTTTGTTTTACAGTAAATGCATGGCAGAAGGATCGCAAGAGCTCACTGCCCAAACAGCATAGCCCAAACAATGACTCTTGCTCCCAATTCAGTGAGAAAGTGGGTCAGGACAATACAGAGAGCAAGAGGGGAAGATGCCCAACGCCTTGCTCTGGGCCCCTCATGTATACACACAGAAACTTAGAAGTTACTTTATATATTTATTGTTCTACTAACAAGCATTTATTGTTTGTTTTTAGAGACATTTTAAATCTAAAGGATATGAAGAGTGTCCGGTTGGAGGATAGTAGTTGTAACAAAAACTTTTGTAGCCAATCTTGTCTTACATCATATGAAGAAAAAAGAAAGCCATGTGTTACCGTATATACTGATAGCACTTTGCCTAAGTGCATCATGTGTCAGAAGACATCTACTGTAAGTTTCAATTGTTTTTAACATTTAGAAGAATTCTTGTCATTCTGCTTAAATGTCATTTGTTGCTATTGTTCTAGTCTTTGCAGTAATGCCTACCTTTCACATTTTCATTCTGCTGACAAGTTTCGTTGTGAACTAGTGTAAGAGCTGTGATCTGTAATCTGTCCCACATACTTCAGGGGAAGCAGAGTCCTTACTTGAGTAGTGCAAAGAATGAATACTAATGCGTAGAAGCAGGTGAGCAGAAAGAGCTGCTATCCCGCCAGCTAGTCCGTGAGCATGCTTGGTGTCATTGGGGAAATCTTTGGTTGATGGTAAGTGAACATGCAAAAGACCTTTGGGTGCTCCTGAGAGCAAAGAAGCCAGCCTTGCTTTGTGGACTAAATGAGATGAACACAGTTATTGGTTTGATCCTTTTTTATGAATTAGAATCAATATGTATCTTGGTTGTTACATGATATTTAGTAACGTGGTAATATATAGTCCTAATATATGAGAGACACAGGCAAGCAAATCTCTGAGTTTGAGACCAGTCTGGTCTACAGAATGAGTTCCAGAACAGCCAGAACTACACAGAGAAACCATATCTTGAAAAACAATAATATATAACTCATACTGAATACATCAGAATATCAAGAAATCAAAATCTCCAGCAACTCCTTTGGTATCCATGGTTGAGTGTCCCCTGATCCTTTTCCTGACTGGATGGCATTGTCAGTGAAGCTGGTGCCATCAGAGTATCTTGAACTGTGGAACAAGCACTGCCTGCAGAATGTGTCTGTGAGAGCTAGAAACCGAGCTTAGTGGTAGAGCTAGCATGAGTGTTCAGTCCCTGTGTCCAACCCCTAGCATATGCAAAAGAAAGGGTCCTTCTGTCTGAAAGGAGGAATTGCACTAGCATTTTATGGTTCACTAACAGGGTGAGGAGCCAGGTGTGATGGCTCAAGCCTATGACTAAGTGTCAAGTCTGGACGCAGAGTCAAATAGATCTCAGTGAAGTCATCCTTGTCTATATAACCAAGTTCCAGACCAGCCAGGGTTCCTGCTGCAAAGAAAAAAAACCATATTAATAAGAGACTAAGATGAAAATTATCCTGTGCTTTTCCACCCCCATGCCCCTTAATTTTCAGGACAGGGTTTCTCTGTGTAGCCTTGGCTCTGTAGACCAGGCTAGCCTGAAACTCAAGAAATCTGCCTGCCTCTGCCTCCCTAGTGCTCAGATTAATTAAAAGCATGCACCACCATGCCTCCCTTGTTCTTTCTTTCTTTTTTTTTTTGTTTTGTTTTTTCGAGACAGGGTTTCTCTGTGTAGCCCTGGCTGTCCTGGGACTCACTCTGTAGATCAGGTTGGTCTCGAACTCAGAGATCCACCTGCCTCTGCCTCCCAAATGCTGGGATTAAAGGCGTGCGCCACCATTGCCCGGCTGTTCTTTCTTTCTTTAAATATTAATTTATTTAGGAGTTGGAAAGACGGTTCAGTACTTAAGATCCAGAGGACCCAGTTAAATTCCCAGTGCTCATATGATGCTCATAACTACCTATAACCCTAAGTCCAGTGATCTAGTGCCCTCTTCTAGACACTGCAGGGACTACATTCACATGGTGTGTACATACACTGAGGCAAAACACTCATACACATAAAAAAAACCGACAACCTGAGTACAATCCTCAGGAGCCATATGGTGGAAGGACAGAGTGAGCTGACTCTGAAGTTGTCTTCTGACTTTCACTTGTATGGAATGATATTATAAGTTCCCACACACACATACAAATAAATAGAACTTTTTTGAGGATTTATTTGTTTCCATTTATGTGCATGGGTGTGTGTTTACACATGGTTGCAAAAGAGGGTGTCATATTCTTGGGGCAGGAATCGTAGGGAACTGTACGTAACTCAACATGGGTACTCGGAAACCACCTTGAGTAGGAAGTGCTCTTAACTGCTGAACCATCTTTCCAGCCCATTTCCTGGCTCTTCTATCAATATTCTGGTCTCCACAAAAAGAAACACTATGTATTTTTAGTTTTGTTTGCACTGTGTACCAAAAAGCAGTTGTGCCCCCCATTGCTTTCAGTGATGTAGAAGGGTGAGATGGTAACCTCCATAGTCTACGGCCTTCCCCTTGTCCCGTTCTTACTGAGCTCGCCTTGTTCTGCTTCCTGTTCATATGCTACTTTCTCACAGTAGGAATGGGATTGTTTTCCGGGAGGGGGTTTAATTTTCTTAAGACAAGGTGTCTCTGTATAGCCTTAGCTGTCCTGGAGCTCACTATGTAGACCAGGCTGGCCTCTGAACTCAACCAAGCTTCACCTGAGCTGGAGTTAAAGGCATACCCCACCACACCCAGCTTTGCTTGTGATTCTTTACCAGGAAGTTAGCCTAGAACAGCAGTTCTCAACCTGAGGGTCTCCAACCCTTTGGAGGTCACTTATCAGATATCCTACATATCAGATATTTATACTATGATTGAGAACAAAATTCAAGTTATAAAGTAGCAATGAAATAATGAGAAACTGTATTTGTCGTTGTTGTTGTTTTGTTTTTTGTTTTTTGTTTTTTTGAGACAGTGTTTCTCTGTGTAGCCTTGGCTGACCTGGAACTCACTCTGTAGACCAGGCTGGCTTCGAACTCAGAAATCTGCCTGCCTCTGCCTCCCAAGTGCTGGGATCAAAGGCGTGCGCCACCACCACCTGGCCTTGAAAAACTGTATTAATGAGTCACAGCATTAGGAAGGTTAAGAACCTCTGGGCTGGAGGGACAGGTACTGCCCCAGTATCCTATAGTAGAAATTAAGTACCCTTTTCTTTCTTGTTAGCCCTGGTGCAAGGGCTCATGTTCAAGGAAAAATCTATAATTCAGTTTGTGTTCTTATTCAATAGGCTTTAGTTGCCTGGGATAATAAATTTCTTTGGTGGCCTCTCTTTTCATTGCATATACATTATTATTATTACTGTAGCTATTAAATGGTAGAATAGTTTTCAGATAAGCTTATCAAATTGCCTCATTTGGTTTTTGTAGCCTGGACTCTCTTCTAGTTTTTAAGGAAGTGTAAAGAATTGTTACTGTTTATATGATTTCAGCTGAAAGCAGTTACAGTAGTATGCTTAAGTGTTTTTAGTATTGCATATGATGTATCAGAAATATGAATCTTATTTTTAATCTTTAAACAGAAACCACCCAGAATAGTTAGATCTTTTCCTTGCAAATCACTGAAACTGTCAGATGAGATGATTGTGATTGCTAATGATGTGGGGAACATAGAAGTTTACTGCTCCGTTTGTTTTTCCTCATACAACAGTGCTGTGATGGAATCCTCTTCAGGTGAGCCCTAACAGCCTCAAGTTGCACTATGTACTGGAATATAGCTACACTTTGCTTTTCCTTTATAGCTTGGATTAACTTCCTTATTAAAGTAACTTACAATTCAAAATGAGTGCTGGAGAGATGCCTTAGCAATTAAGATTGCTGCTCAGTCATGAGGACCCAAGTTTAGATCCTAGCTCCCATGTAAGAACATTCACCTCACAAATAAAATAATCTTTATTCCAAAAAAAAAAAAAATCCAAACAGACTGGTAATGTAACTCAGTTGTCAGACTACTTGCCCAGAGTGTCAGAGGCTCAATGCCCACCAGGTGTGATGGTGGGCACACACTCTCCCACTGAGTTAAAACCCTCAGCACAAAGCCACTTACTATTAGACAGTGCATTCTGCTTGGTTATAACAACTATTTTTGTTTATTTTTCTCAGTTAATGTATCCATGGTGCACAGTGCTTCAAAAGAGAACCTCTGTCCAAAGAAATATCCAGTTATAAGCAATATAATGTCACTAGTAAACAATCGTGTTGACCTGGTTGTGAATGCTGATCTCTTACAAGGTAAACAGACATTTGACATAAACATTGTTTTGTCATATTGTTGAATCTGTCTGTTTCCTGACATGAAGTAAACTTCATGAACTTATGATACTATTAGAGTATAAAATCTTGAATATGTGCTTTCATTTGTTTCAACAGGTACACTTTCTTCTGCACCTACAAATGTCATTGTGAACGTAAGTTTTATCCTGATTGGTTTTTAAAGATTTATTTAATTATTTTATATAAGTACACGATAGCTGTCCTCAGACACACCAGAAGAGGGCATCTGATCAGATGGTTGAGTCATCATGTTGTTGCTGGGAACTCAGGACCTCTGAAAGAGCAGTCAGTGCTTTTAACTGCTGCGCCATCTCTCCAGCCTCTATCTTGATTTTTTTAATCTTAAGCAGATTTTGTGTGTGTGTATATTTTCATACATAGATGTTTTATACACATATATGTGCTATAAAGTATTATGACTGGAGAGATAGCTCAGGAGTTAAGAACACTAACTGCTCTTTCAGAGGACCTGGGTTCAGTCCCCAGCCACTCAATGTGCCTGCCCACAACTGTTTGTAACTACAATTCTGGGAAATCTGAGAAGCCCCCTGTTGGCCTTTGCTGGCAGTGGACACACAAATAATGCACAGATATACATGCAGGCAAAACACCTATGTATAATAAAAAAAAAACTTCAAAAACCAAAATTAATTTTAAAGTATTGTTATATTTTTATCTGAGGGCCTTTTTGTTTGATTTCTTTTTTAATTGAGCCATTCTTTTTTTTTCTTTTTTTTAAAGATTTATTTATTTATTTATTTCATGTGTGTGTGGGTGCACTATAGCTGTCTTCAGACACACCAGAAGAGGGCATCAGATGCCCATCACAGATGGTTGTGAGCCACCATGTGGTTACTGGGATTTGAACTCTGGAAGAGCAATCAGTGCTCTTAACTGCTGAGCCATCTCTCTAGCTCTGATTGATTGTTTTTAAGACAATATCTCGCTGGGTATGGTGGTGCACGCCTTTGATCCCGGCACTTGGGAGGCAGAGGCAGGCGAATTTCTGAGTTCGAGGCCAGCCTGGTCTACAGAGTGAGTTCCAGGACAGCCGGTGCTATACAGAGAAACCCTGTCTCAAAAACAAACAAATAAACAAACAAACAAAAAGACAATATCTCACTATGTAACTCTGGCTGACCTTGAACTCACAGAAATCTGCATGCCTCTGCCTTTAGAGTGCTTGGCAAAGGTGCATGCCACCATGCCCAGCTTCTTTTTTTTTTTTTTTGCCTTCCAAGTGCTGGGATTAAAGGCATGTGCCACCAGCGCCCGACTTTTTAAGATTTATTTTTATTATTATACATACGTACACTGTAGCTGACTTCAGACACACCTGAAGAGGTTGTCAGATCTCATTACAGGTGGTTGTGAACAACCATGTGGTTGCTGGGATTTGAACTCAGGACCTTTGGAAGAGCAGTCAGTGCTCTTACCCACTGAGCTATCTTGCCAGCTCCCAGCTTCCTTTTGAGTGAATAGTTCTAGTCATCTGAGTAATAGAAATTATTTTTCTGCTGTTATTATATACCTAGAGCTCCTTTAAACATTGAATGGTAAATTTAGATGGCAAGTAATTATGTTAGTGCTGCCTATAGAGAATTCTATACTATAACTTGTTCATGTTACTGCGTTACTGCAATGGATATGTTTTGATATTTTTATTATTTTAAAACTGCTTAAACAAGTGTTATCATTTCTGTCCTAAGAACTCAGCCAGTGAGTCCAGCAGTGGTGTTGGTAATAGTGCGGACCAGCCAAGCCTCCTCCCATCTTGCTCAGTGCTCTGTGAGGACACAGCTGCTCCCATTGAGGAAGTACAGAACAGCAGTGAGACAAACCAGGATCCTACACACAGCACAAAATCCACAAAAGGAAATGAAGGGCCGTGTCTCTCAAAGTCTACATCCACAGAACAAAAAATTAAAAAGGAGCCTCGGCCTACTGGAGAGTCTTGGAGCCCAGGTTTCCAGCATCTGCATCCTAGCACTGCCAATGATATTGCATTCTGCTATTCTTGCTACTTGTTCTTCCAGAAAAAATTTAGCTGTCGGAAAGAAGCTTTTGCAACCCAAGGAACTGCTGACTGGGAGAAAATGCTGGAAAATTTCAGAAAGCATGAAGAAAGTGAAGTGCACTTAAAGTCCTTGCAGTTTTGGAGGCAGTACCAGTTTCTGGATGCTGTTCCACGTGACAGTTCATCTGTTCATTCAAAACAGATTGAAGGAAACAAAAAGTACCTGAAGCTCATCATTGAGAACATTTTATTTCTTGGAAAACAGTGTTTGCTCTTAAAAGGAAATGACCAGTCTATTTCATCCATTAATAAAGGCAATTTTTTGGAATTACTAGAAATTAGAGCAAGAGATAAAGGAGAAGTGTTTCAGCTTATGAGTTCACATGTTGACTTCTATAGTAGTACACTTGTCCAGGAGGAGATTATTGAAATAATAAAGGGTGAAATGTTGCAAGACATCGTGAGTGAGATCAACGCCTCCTCAGCCTTTTCAATCATCTGTGAGGAGATAGCTGGTAGTGTCACTGAGAGGCAGCTTTCTGTGTGTGTGAGGTACCCGCAAAAAACGCCAAGTGCTGTCTTGGTTAAAGAAAGGTTCCTGGGGTTTGTTACTGCCGAGGAGGTGACTGGGGCCCACGTGCACAGGCGTATCAAAGCTTACCTGCAGCAGGTTGGAGTTGATTTTAATAAAATATGTGGCCAAGCCTATGATAGTGCCACAAATTTTAGGGTAAAATTGAATGAAGTTGTTACAGAATTCAAGAAGGAAGAGCCAAGAGTTCTGTATGTACATTGTCATGCGCATTGTTTCGAGTTAGCGGTGATTAGTTTTTGTAAGGAGGTGAAGGAGCTCCGGGGTGCACTAAACACTCTTAGCTCTTTGTTCAACACTGTCTGCCTGTCTGGAGAAATGTTGGCAAGTTTGCAAACCATGTGTAAGCTAAGTCTGAATAAAACTTGTAAGAAACACAGGTCACAGTCGTGTTGGCCAGCCCACGACCATTTGTTACTGGCTGTGACAGACTGCCTTCCAGAGATCATTGTGGTGCTGGAGTCTGTGTCTCGCCGCTCCTCAGGCACAGCTGTGGCTGCTGAGCTAGATGATTTGTTGGCAATGGTTACCAAGTTTGAATTTATATTTTGTTTGAAATTGCTTTATCGAGTACTCAGTATCACAGGGATTCTTTCTAGAGAGTTTCAAAGTGAAACTGTTGACATCTTTTCTTTGTTTTCAAAAATAGAAGCAATTTTGGAATGTTTATCTTCTGAAAGGAATGATACATATTTTAAAACTATCTGGGATGGAGCAGATGAAGTATGTAAAAAGATAACCAGCAAGGGTTTTGATGTTGAGAAACCCTCTTTTCAAAAACGAAGAAAAATTCAAAGAACAGTAGATCCCGGCAACTCAGAGCATATGGTTTCTCCTACTTCAGCAGATGAACAATATAAAATTAATATTTACTACCAAGGTCTGGATACTGTATTAAAAAATTTAAAGTTATATTTTTCAGAGTTTGACTATTGCAAAATGAGACAAATTTCAGAGCTGTTACTTAAGTGGAATGAGCCATTAAATGAAGCAACAGCCAAGCACATCCAGGAATTCTATAAGCTTGAAGCAGACATCATTCCCGAGCTTCGGTTTTACCGACAGTATGCAAGTCTCAACTTTGTCACAGAGAATGGTTCCCTAAGCCTCATTGACCTGGGCTGTTTGTTTATTCAGCATGGTCTCCACAATAATATTCCTTGTATCACAAAACTGTTGCATATTGCTTTGTCTTGGCCAATTACTTCAGCAAATAATGAGAAGTCATTTTCCACACTGCCTCATCTTAAAACATACTTACTTCGTACCATGGGACAAGAGAAACTTAGTAGCCTGGCTCTGATAGCTGTTGAGCAGGAACTGGTAAATAAATTGATGGAACCTGAAAGACTGGGGGGAATTGTGGAAAAGTTCATTAGTCAAATGAAAGATACATAAGACAAACTTGCAACTTTGAGCTTAATTAAAAGAATTCTGTGGTTTTATTAGAATCCTAATGAAGCTTTTTGTTTGTTGGAGGTTCTTTGAGATAGATAGGGATCTTACTATGTAGCCTAGGCTAGTCTTGAATTTGTAAGCTCTTGTGACTGACCGACTCTCTTACCTAATTTTTCTCTTTTAAAGTATTCCAGTTGACAGATTGTGTGTTAGGCACATCCATATTTAACACATTTACTGAGCAGCTAGTGCACACCAGATAGTATGATAAATGCTGGAGATATGGCAGAGGACTAGGAGTCTGGAGTCAGATGGAATGTAGTTTTTTCTAATATAGAAATCTAGTAAGAAGCCAGGCACAGCAGCACACTCCCAGAATCCCGCCAAACTCTTTCCTCCCAGGACTGTGATTCAGTGGTAACATACTTAACTTCCCTAGAATACATAAGGCCCAGATTCAATTCCCAGTGCTAAGGAAGCCCTGTAATACCATCATAACTGTTAGAGACTGTGTGCATTGTTAAATAAAATGTTAACTAAAGACCATTGCTGGGAAGAGAATAATTCTATAAAAGCAAAAAATTAGAGGCCTAACTGGAACAAGACCCTGGTACCAGCAGAGAGACGTGGAGTAGCTTTTAGTTTAAGGTTTAAAATACAGAGTAAGTGGACTAGGCAGTGGTCTTCCCTTACCAACTGCATCAGCTCATTCCAAGAGGAAAGAGAAGGGAAGGGAAGTAGGGAGTTTAGCAAAGACAGATTGAGCTTTGGTTCTCTCAGCTATCTGGCTCATTTAAAGAGTAAAAGGCAAGAGCAGTGGTGGCGCACGCCTTTAATCCTTTAATCAGGAGGATTTCTGAGTTTGAGGCCAACCCGGTCTACAGAGTGAGTTCCAGGACAGCCAGAGCTATACAGAGAAACCCTGTCTCCAAAAACCAAAACTCCAAAACAAAAGAGTAAAGGCAAGAAGTTTAAGCAGGTAGCACCTGACCATTCAAGAACAAGGAACTTGTTTTAGGTTCTCAGCCCCCAACTTAGATCTAGGCTGTTCAGAGCTTCAGCTAAATTCTGGGCCCCCAGTAGTCATTTAGTTGTGCCTTCTTTATTCTCCAGAAGAAGCCAAGAGCCAGAGCAGAGGGAGTCCAACCCCCATGCCTTTATAGAAGGGACCTGGCACAGGTGTCATTTCCTCCAGGCTAGAATCAGTTCCATAGGAGCTACCAGCCCCTAGAGTTGCTCGATGACCTGTCTTGGTTTCCTTTAGATCTCATCTACTCCTGAACTGCACCTGTGCTGGCAAGTCCTTCTCCAGCCTCCATGTCCTCGGGGTGGACAAAATGTATTGGTTTCTCAATTGGTTAGTCCCATCTTCATTGACTGGGCCTTTATTACACCACAGCCCAGTTTGTGCCAGACTTCACTTGGATTCCCTATGGTCTCTGCCAGAGGTCTCTTGCTCTGTTGCTAACCACCCAGCCCTCACTCTCCGGTGTAGTGCAACCTGAGTTCACTGACCACTTAGAAAAGTGTTTTCTCACCGGGCAGTGGTGGCGCATGCCTTTAATCCCAGCACTTGGGAGGCAGAAGCAGGCGGATTTCTGAGTTCAAGATCAGCCTGGTCTACAGAGTGAGTTCCAGGACAGTCCAGGGCTACACAGAGAAACCCTGCCTCAAAAAAAAAAGTCTTTTCTCTAGGATAACACTTAGAAGTGGATTGGGATAATATAAAAATCCTAAATATCCTGAGCTGTAGAGGGAAGCTCAGCATCTTGAACTGAGTCCAGCAAGAGGGATGGGCAGTCAGGACAAGTCTTTCTTCCAGTGTGGGAAGCTTGTGACTCCAGCATGCAGAAAGGGGCTCTACTGCTTGAGACTCTAGGACCTGTACCTGCCATGGTGGGGAAGTTAGGGATTGTGTATACTGCTTATACTAGAGAAAGCAGTCCTGTACAGTCCAGAATACATCTTTTTAAGATTTATTTATTATATGTAAGTACATTGTAGCTGTCTTCAGACACTTCAGAAGAGGGCATCAGATCTCGTTACAGATGGTTGTGAGCCACCATGTGGTTGCTGGGATTTGAACTCAGGACTTTCGGAAGAGCAGTCCGTGCTCTTAACCAGTGAGCCATCTCACCAGCCCAATAGAATACATCTTTAGTCCCAGTGCTTGGGAAGCAAGGGCAGATGGATCTCTGTAACTTTGAGACCAGCCTGATGTATAGAGCTAGTTCCAGGACAGCCAAGGCTAGACAAACAAATCCTGTCTCCACCAAAACAAAAAACAAGAGTGAACTCAGTAAAGCCTTACCCAGTCACATACCACTTAGAAAAGTCTTTTCTAGGATAACACTTAGAAGTGGATGTAGGGCTTGAGGTTTTGGGCCTCTTATACTTCAGGTAGTCCCCAGGCATAGTTTTACATACCCACCAGCATGTCTGCCTTTGTTCTACATTACTCCACTGTTGTTACTGTCACTCTCCCTTCTAGTTCTGAACTCATTGATAGCTGCTTGTTGGGAATAGTTGACTTTATATTGAATGTTTATTCAATGTATATTGAATGGTTTGTTTGGTTGTTTTTTTGGTTTTTTCGAGACAGGGTTTCTCTGTGTAGCTCTGGCTGTCCTGGAACTCACTTTGTAGATCAAGCTGGCCTCGAACTCAGAAATCCACCTGCCTCTGCCTCCCAAGTGCTGGGACTAAAGGCATGTGCCACCACCGCCCGGCTCCATATATTTTCTTAGTGTTTGATTTTTTTTAAGTTCTTTAAGGTAAGGCACGAACTTTTCTCTGAAATCAGCTTCATCTTCCACAGTGCTAGGGTTTTATTGCTGCGATGAGAAACTGTAACCTAGGAAACTCTTAGAAAGGCAAACACTAGGGCTGGCTTAAGGTTTCAGAAGTTTGGTCTATTATCATCATGGTGGAAAATGTAGCAGCATGCAGGCAGACTTGATCCTGGAGGAGCCAAGAGTTGTATATTCTTGATCTGAAGGCAGCCACGAAGAGATTGTCTTCATAGGCAGATAGGAGGAGGCTCTGATACCATATTGGGCGGAGCCTGAGCATAGGGGCCTCAAAGTCCACTCCCACAGTGGCGCACTTCCTCCAACAAGCCCATACCTCCTAACAGTGCTACTTCCTGGGCCAAGCATATTCAAAACACCACACGCGTGTAGTTTTTAGTTTGGGTTATTTAATTTCCATCATGTCAGAAAATCAAGATTGGTGGATTTCTCCTTTCAACTCCCCATATTTGATTGATCTCTCACACCCCTTCTGGAAGGTAGGACGGGTATCTTTGTCAAGTACTTATTATAAAACTTAGTAATTTGCAGATTACATTTGGTGCTCTTAATAGCCTAAAAAGCAGATTATTGAGGGCTCAAGAGATTGCTTAGTAAGTAGTTAGGGCTACTATTCCAGAGAACCCTGGGTTCAATTCCTAACACCTACATGGAAGCGCACAATAGCCTACAACTCCAGTTCCAGAGGACCCAGTACCTTTACATACACACACATGAAGGCAAAACAAATAAAAATAAATCATTAAATTTACTCCTTTAAATAGTTATGAATCACACAACTAGTAATGATCAAAGATATAAGCCTGGCAGTGGTGGCACTTGCCTTTAATCCCAGCACTTGGGAGGAAGAGGCAGATGGATTTCTGAGTTCAAGACCAGCCTGGTCTACAGAGTGATTCCAGGACAGCCAGAGCTATAGAGAAACCCTGACTCTTTAAAAAAAAAAGAGAGAGAAGATAGGTGGTCCACAAATGATATGATGGCTCATACCTTTAATCCTAGCACTGGGAGGCAGAGCAAGGAGGTTCTCTGAGAGTAGGAGGCCATGCTGATCTACAGGGTTAGTTCCCAGATAGCCAAGACCACATACGCCCTTTCTCTAAATAAAGCAATGTATTTTTCTTTGTGTGTATGGGAAAGACCCATGTGCCAGAGTGTGTGTAAGTCAGAAGGTTCTTGTCTTTATCAGCACATTGAATGAAAGCATCCTTTCTACTTTACTGCTTCTGATTTGTGAGGGACTTACAAGCTTATCTTTTTTGTTGTTGTTGGGTTTTTTCAAGACTGGGCTTTTTTGTGTAGCACTAGCTGGCCTTGAACTCGAAGATCTGCTTGGGAGGTCTTGGGAGGCAGAGAAACAAAGTATCTCCCAGCCAGTCACAAGGTTGACTCTCACACTCACCATGGTGCCCTGTGTTGGCTAAGTAAGCTATGCTGTCTCATCTCAGGATGTTTGCAATTTTCTGGTGGATTGATTTATTGGGATATAAGTTGATCCTAAACTCAGGAAAGTGTGAATGTATGTGTATTAACTACATACTCAATCAAAGAAAGTACGTTTTAGGCCCTTTGGGGCAGGAAGGGGTCTCACTATGTAGACCTTGCTGACCTTGAACTCACAGAAATCCAAATGTCTCTGCCTTTAGGATGCTGGGATTAAAGGTGTGTTCCACCATTCCTAGCCTTTTAAATTATTTGTATGTTGGAGGGTAACATTAATGCTGTAGTTCTCTTATGGATTCAAACTCAAGCTTTTGTGAACAGTAGCAAAATTCATATATATATATATATATATATATATAGAGAGAGAGAGAGAGAGAGAGAGAGAGGGGGGGGGGGGGGGGGAGAGAGCGCGCGCGCGCGCGCCCTGGCTGTCCTGGAATTCACTTTGTAGACCAGGCTGGCCTTGAACTCAAGAAATCCGCCACAGCCAGGCAAATTCTATTTCTTAAAATGTATTTTACCTTACATCCTGATCTCAGCTGCCTTCCCTCCTTTCCTTCCAGACTCACTCCCACCAAACTTCTTTCATTCCCCCCTCCCCTTCTCAGAGGAGGGACCCCTGGTACCAACCCTGCTTAGGACTAACTCATCCTTGCCTACTGAGGCCAGACAAGGCAGCCGAGCTAGGAGAAAGTGATCCAAAGGCAGGCAACAAGAGTCAGAGTAAGCTTGCCCCTCATTCAACCCCCACAGTTGTTGGAGGACCCACATGAAGACCAAGCTGCACCCTTCACTCCACAAGTGTTGTTTTTTTGTTGTTGTTGTTGCTTTGGTTTGTTTTGTTTTTGGTTTTTGAGACAAGACTTTTTACTCTGTATAGCCCCTGCTCTCCTAGAACTCTGTAGACCAGGCTGTCCTCGAACTCAGAAGTCCACCTGCCTCTGCCTCCCAAGTGCTGGGATTAAAGGCGTGCGAAGCGGCCGCCACCTAGCGGCTGATTTTAAGCAGACAAGTTTATATACCTGCTTTGAAATAAGGACTCACTAGCGGAGCAGTGGTGGTGCACGCCTTTAATCCCAGCACTTGGGAGGCAGAGGCAGGTGGACTTCTGAGTTCGAGGCCAGCCTGGTCTACAGAGTGAGTTCCAGGACAGCCAGGGCTATACAGAGAAACCCTGTCTCAAAAATACCAAAAACAAAAAAAAAAAACAAAAAAAAAAAATAGAAGAAATAAGGACTCACAGTAGACTGGCATGAAAGCTGACGTTCCCCATTTGCCTCTTGAACCTTTTTCCAAGTTATTATCAATGTATGTTCAAAGACAGGACAATTTGCTGGAATCAGTTCTGTCCTTCCATCACATGGCTGCCAAGGATTCATCTTGGGTCATCAACCGGGTGCAATGCACCTTTAACCTTCTTTTCCAAGTTGGAATTCTTTCTCTGAAGCTTATTAAGCTCTGGTTAGTCTTGTTCTTTTCTGTTTGGTCACATGTGAGAATCCTCCACCAAATTAGGTGCTGTAAGAATTTTTTTTCCCTTTGAGGCGGGGTCTCACTATGTAGCTCTGGTTGTCCTGGTGCTATATAGATCATCCAAGACTTGCCTGGCCTGCCTCACTAAAACAGTGTTTCCTTTAAGACCTCACTGGGTGTTTTGTTACCCTGCTAGACCCCAGTCAAACAAAATAATGTATAGGGCACCAAATTTAAAACCATTAAATTTGGGCACACAGACAAATCCGAGAAAGGAGTCCTACTTCAACAAAGACAAGGTTTTAAAATAAAGTATCTTTATTAATGTCAAGTTCATTCCTCTTTCGTCTTGACTCATTTTCTGATACAGCTCACTTGATCCTGTCAATTAAAAAATATGATTAATCCAACTTATCAAAACTTCAAAATAACTAAGCTCTTACACCATCCTGTTAAATCAAGGAATGTGGTAATTGGTGACAGCTTTGCAGTAGCACAAGCTTCAAGTCAGTTTAAAGTGCTGGATCAGGAATGTATCTCAGCTATCTTGGTTTGTGTCTGTCTTTTTCTAAAAAAAAAAAAAAAAAAAAAAAAAAATGTGGAACGCTTCATGAATTTGCGTGTCATTCTTGCACAGGGGCCATGCTAATCTTCTCTGTATCGTTTCAATTTTAGTATATGTGCTGCCGAAGCGAGCACTCTGCCTGATATCTTTTCCATGAAGCCTTTTTGTCAATTTTTTTGTGTTTTGTTTTTCGAGACAGAGTTTCTTTGTCCTGGCTGTCCTGGAACTCATTCTGTAGGCCAGGCTGGCTGTTTCTACCTCCCAAGTGCTGGGATTAAAGGCATGTGCCACCACTGCCCAGCTCTTTTCTCAATTCTTTAAACCACACACACCAGGTGACAGCCGCCTGTGCCTCCAAAATTAATTTGAATATCATTTTACTTACCAGTCTTTGTCAGTCTAAGCAATCTGTGGCTTTCCTTCTTGGCTGGTGCATGTTGTGTGATGTCTTGAGAACATCTAATTCCACCTATAATAAAACAAAATTTAATAGGCCCATATATTTTAGCTCATTAAGATAAAATACTATTTTGGGACACAAGCTCTGAACACACAAAATAGACATTGTTATGCGTGGCAAAGACCAAAGTGACTAGAGGATTCACCCTCTGACATGAATGAGATAAAACCTGTAATTACAAGTCTGAAACAGTATATTTCATCTCTTTTAAATGGTTACAGTATTTTAAGCATGCAAGTTTTTTCTCTTTTAAAGAAACCTTGTTTCAGTGTGTTTGAAAGTGTTTTGGGTGCCATCATAAAGGAACTAAAAATCAAACCCTGGTCCTCTGAAAGAACAGCCAGTGCTCTTAAGAGAGTCCATTCTCCAAATTTCACAATTCCTTGTTTTAGTCCTATCTTTTCCTTTTTTTAACTCAAAACCACAATCCCAAAACAGCATATGCAAAGCAAGTGGTCTTAATTCCTAAGCTACCTCTCCATTTTTTTTTGGGGGGGGGGGGCGGTACAGGGGTAGAGGTTTCACTGTATAGCCCCGGCTGTCCTGGAACTCACTCTGTAGACCAGGCCAGCCTTGAACTCAGAAACCCGCCTGCCTCTGCCTCCCAAGTGCTGGGATTAAAGGCATAAGCCATCTCTGCCAGACATCACTTTTAACTATTTTTAAGAAAACTAGAACTAGTATCTTGGTAAATTTTCAAGACCAATGAATTTTTATCTCAATGTATTTTAGCCATTAAGCCAAAGATAAATCAGGTCCTAAACCCACATTTCTAAGGACACTTACCTCAAGTAAATAGGACTCCAAAATCAGCCAACATCACTCACTCTTACCTAAAGAATAATAAGAAAAAGTTAGTATGAAAGACAAGGGTATATAATAAAGGCTTGAAAAATGCTAGTTAACTTCCAAATTCTAAAGAGCAAAATTCCAGAGATTACAGACTGGAATAAGTTGTAGCATTTAAAAAAAAAAAAAAAGGAAGAAACTTTATGCAGGGGGATCTAAAATTATTCTTTAGGTAGGTAATAAATAGATGAGAGAATTAGAAAGAAAACTATCTTCTTTAAAATGCAAAAGCCTAATACCTTCTTTAAAATGCAAAAGCCTAATTCCTATTTTCACCAGTCTGAGCACAATGAAGTTTGACTGCAACCCATAATATACTATCCCTTATGTGAAGGTATGTGACAACGTTTACCTGACTAAAGCAGCTATCAGCTTACAAGTTCCCTGCTCCCCAGTCAATTTGGTTACTTTCATTCTTAGTGCTTCAACCCTTTTCCTACAGCAAGGACACAACACTGCAGTTCTTTACCCTGCAATCCCATGTATTTGCTTCAATTTTTGTCCTCTAAGTCCTCAACTAGGCATTACTGGGATAGCGGGGAAAAAAAAAAGTTCTTCTAAGGGAGAAGTCATTAGCCTTCACTATATACCTGGCACAGTGCACAAGAAACACAAAGCTCATCCTTAAATTCAAGTTCCAGGTTGTTCTCCCCCACTGTATCATTACTGCCACAGGTATACAAAATAGTTCTCTGTTGCACATGGACCATCCATAAGGGATACTATATTGTTTTGCATTCTTTCCCCATTCTCCAATTATCCCTATTTTATGTCCAGGCCCTTTTTATCTTCATTTTTTTCTCCAGCACTGGTGTTCAAAAACATTATTGCTATGGTTGGTTGTTTATCAATCGCTGTTGAGATTTCCATATTTGAGTCTAAAAAATTGCCAATCATTATCTAGCAGCAATGACAGATGATAAAGGAGCAGTTAAATCCTCCAGATTCTCTCCCTAGTAGGGAGCCATTAAGAACTGCACTAGCTAGACAGCACTATCAGCTAAAGCCAAAACCAAGAAACGGCCCAGAACAAACACCCCATAGCTCTAAAACCTGTCCAAGATCGTTAACACAAAAGGCAGCGGTAAATGCAGGACTGTGGATCATGTCACTGCAGCTGACAATGATTAACAATAGGAAACATGCACCCCCAATAAGGTTAAGGACCAAAACTAATCACACACATCTCTTCATTAGGGAGAGTGAGAGTATGCATTGCTGATAGGCTGCAGGCAGCCTTGTATGAGTACCCATTACATTACTTTCAACTTTCAGAAAGCACCGGGATCTGCTCCAAGGGCCTAACAGTACGATAATACATTCTGGCATCACACCTCTGAACTTAGTTTTTCATTTAAAAAAAAAAATAATTTTGGTTGCAACAAGATTTATGAAATACAATGCAAGCACCTTAGTATATAGTATTACTGGAACCCATTTAATTCCCAACTTTTTTTTGAGTGTTTTAAAAACCCAATATACTATAAAATTCACAACTTACACCTTCATTCAAATTAACTAGCAGGACTCTACTTAAGTCAATAGTTTCTAGATCTCATGTACAAAAGCCTAATAAAGCAGACCAAGGAGGGGGTCAAAATCACCCCATCCCAAGTCCGTGTTCAAATATAATCTCTCCAATTTGTTTCTGTTCAGAAGGAAGTCTAAGCTTTTGTTAACATTCAAAATTGCTGAGCCACGGTAACAAGCACGTGTTACCGATTTATATAGACTATGACACTTCAATTCCCCCAGAAGGGTTTCAGGCAGGTTAGTGATTCTCATGTCACACTGTTTGATCTGTATTGTATAAGGAGCTAAGTCACCACATTGCTTTCATCTATCAGCAATCACAAGTTGCTTGCTTGGAGTAACTACCCCACCATCTGACTTGCCTGAAAAAAGCAAGCCATTTTTCTTGATTCATGGAAAGGAAATTCTCACAGTCCTGAAGCTTCAGCGGCACATATGCAAAATGAACCAAACTTTCCAGTTACAGAGCAGAAAGCATTACAAGTGGTAGCTGTTTTCACATGCATGCTAGTGACACCAAGGTTAACCTGAATTGAGGTCTGGAACAACAGTTGATAGAAAGTTCAAGTCCTAAGCAACAAGGAAGGTGCTTTGAAGACTTCTATATTCCTGTGGTTACTGAACATTTTAGACTATAATCAATCACATCCCTAAAGCTAGGGAAGTTCAAAGAGCTACTCTGAACAAATGCACTCTACAGAATACGACGAAGTCTTATGGTGGGGAATGATTCCCAACATGTTTTCAAATGTAAGTTACTGTTTCACACTAGTTTCCCCCAAGTTTGGAGTATAAACATATTCAGACAAGCCACATAACTTGAACTTTTCACAAGATTCCCATCTAAACCCACGTTAGTAACAAAGCTCTTCCCATGAAGCCCAAACCTAGAAAATTTTGATCACATCACAAAAAGAAAACCCAGAAAAAACCCACCACCCCATGTCATTTAGTCTCATTCAACTTGCAGTGCTATCAAGATTGCACAATGAAATTAGGCATTGCTGACCAATGAGAGGTCAAGTTTGCTACTAAGGAGAGTAATTATCACATACTACAGTCTTCACCAAGGTGCTCTGAGCACCCCAGGTCAAGTATGGTTTGGTTCCCTCACCCACCAACCAGCTGTGTTCCGTTTTATCTTCATCAGTTACAATGTAACTAAAGAAACCCACAAAACTGAGCCAAGACACAAGGATTCAAGTTTGCACTTTTGAGAACTACAACACTGAATTCTTCCTAACAATTACAGCTCCTAACCCAAGACCCAGATTTTGAACTAACCTAGCTTTTATCATACAAGTATTAGGTGCTGCACTGTAATTTCACTGTCAGAAGTGTGATGTCAGAATGTCCACTGAATAAAAGCACATAGCAAGTCACCAAGTTAGATTATATTGCTTTTTACCTACCTGTATGCAGTCGGCAATGAGAATCTTGGAGCAAGCAGGAATACTACATCCGGGTCCTAATGTCCATTGCCATTTGCGGTACTACGTTCCTCACAGTTACGCACTGCAGAAATGCTGGCTAAATGCAGTTATGTAGCAGGCCACTACTTTAATAGTGCACAATTGCAGTCCGAGAACACCACAAAACATTCCGCCACAACTTTGTGGCTTGTCCAAGCCAAGTACCTAAATTTTTATCTGCCATGATATGCCACTTGTAAGAATTGCACAGGTGTACATTACAATTTCCCAATTATGTTTACATTAGTGGTAAACACACATATAGAGTGGTGGGTTTTAAGATAAGTCTCACCACATAAAGATGTCAATGGGTTAAGCTTATAGCATGCCTATTATACTACTGTCTTATAGAATCTAACTTTAAAAGGAGAAATGTTCCAGCTGTCCTCTAAACAATTTGATAAAGTAGAGGAGGAAATGGGGGCAAGTGGGTTCCTCAAAAGGGAAAATGTCTAAACTACATCCTAACATTCTCCCCTCCCACCCTAAGTTTCCCTATTAGCTTTTGGTTCAACTGCTCAAGATGACTTAAAATCACTAGGAGGCTACAGCCATCGTATGTAAGACTTATTGAAAGTCTCAGTAGCTTACAACCCTTGGTACAGTTCACTGGCCAGGTTGGTTGACACTATGCAACCTTTATCTGCTAAACACTGTTTAGCAGCTCTACAGCCCACAATAAAGGCTATCAAAAGCCACAATCTGAGGAAACTATCCTTTAAGCATCCTTTTACCACTCTTCAAGGGTATACTACTACCAAAAGCTTATTTTAGGGGTCTGTGCCAGCATCCCTTATAAAGGCATGTAATCTGAAAAATAAACTGAAACATTAATTTTATAGGCAGATTTTCCCAGTTCCCCTCCAGCCCCCACCCATATACATTCAAATTCACCCTCCATGGGTGTCCCATGAACACCCCTCAATTTTCTCATTATTATGGTCCCTACTATTACAATTCAACCAAAACAAAAGAGCTCCTTCAAATCCAGACCTTTGTTTCCATACAGAAAACCTTCATGTATCACCAATTATTAACTTCAGTTGGGCCAATAACTTTGACTGCTATAATTATAATAGAACTACCTCTTTCCAAGTGTACTGGTGATTAAAAATAAATGCACTTTCTAAAGATTTTCCCCTTAATACACTATAAACCTGTCAGTCATACAACCCTTTGATGGCATACTTTTTATAATCCAGTAGTGTTTTACTTTAAAAGTTACAACTTTCCTATGCATGAAGTACTCGTTTCCACAAAAGGTCTCCTTTTGTACTCAAGCACAATACTCAACCTCAGCAAGTGATTTAGAATTTCTTTTGCCAATTAGCACCAAGGATAGAGGTGAAAAGGATGAAGACATTCCATAGTGAAAGTTCTATAATGTATAGACTTGAATGGAAATGTAACTAAGAACAGAGCCAAGCTATTCAATTACTTTCCGTACTGTTAGTTTTCCTCTTAACATATTTACACTGGGAAGAAATCAAGCTCCCAACAGTAAACAATCTACTTTATTATTATCAAGTCAGAAAGTCTCTTGCTCTAAATGAAAGGAAATTCAATGAAGTTAACAATCAACTGGCATCATCAAAATATCCTCAAGCATATGGTGGGAGGAAAGAGTACTTGTACTATGTAGCCTGAGCAACTCTCTCCAGGATTACTGCTACACTAGAAGATTGACATAAAAAAACAGTTCAACTCTGTAGTGACAAGATGATTTGGCAATCCTACTTGGTAACAGTCACCACTAGTTCTCTGAGAGAACCAGTATTTTCAGACTACAGATTTTGCTCAATAGAAGTAACACAAGGAGGTGTATGTTAAAGAGTACATAAGGCTAACCTTATAGTTAACTAACCCTTAACTCTTCAAGTTAAAATTCCCAACTAAATCCCATCCTTTAAATCACTTGAAGTAATTAATACATGAAAAGGCTTCATGTTTAACAATCTTTAATTCAAATGCAAAAGTTCAGTACAAGCCATTTGTAGGGCTTGGGATTTTTTTAAAAAAACAAAACAATGGGGGAAATGCAACAAGATGATCTTTCCATTTTCAAAAGCTTTCAAGGAAAGAATCATAGATAGGGCCAAAAGGGAGGATCCGTTTAACCAAATAACAAACCCTTTCTCTCACTACCAGTAGTTTTCACCCATTCCATAATCTTAATACATGTTCCTGAATTAAGACTTACAAGTTCAACTTTTCTAACATAACCACTTAAAAATGCTGAGCACCAGCCTGCTTTCTATAATGCCAAACAAATCCTAATTACTTCAATATGCGTTTCTTTTTAAACAGGGGGGTGCACCATTCGTAGAAAGCAACTTAGCCTCCAGTTACATTTCCCAGAAATGGCATATGCCACTCAAAGGCCTACACACGCTCATGCTTTCCAAGTGAAAATACCTAGCCTAATGTGCATAGAAGCATGAACAGCAAAGTTGAAGATCAGTATTATAACTATTTTTTTCTATTTATTTGAAGCACAGTAAAAAAAATGGTACACTTTGGAAATTCGGTGGCACAAGGTACACTGCCATTAACTTGAGAAACATTATACAGTTAAAAAAAAAAGTAAATGAAAAAAAATTCTCCTGTTTTGAACACTGCGTTACATAATTTTACCTGCCCAAACAGGCCATTTACAAATATCAGATCAATAAACTGCTAACATCCATAAAAAGGTAGCTTACTAAAATGCCAAGAATTTAAGTGGTATCTAAACAAGAAAAGACAAAACCAAACTGGAATGAGAGCCTAAATATCTAAAATCGGGGTTTTTTATTTGGCCCTTCATACTCTTCTCTCCCTCTACCATATCCTGCTGGAGTTCCAGGCCCCATTCCTCTAGGACCCTGTCCGCCCACAGGACCCGCACCTCCCTGCCCAAAGCGCTCAGTACGCTATTGGAACAGTAATTAACAGTTCATTAAATGTAGTTGATGTCCATGTGTGTTAAGTAAATATTTTAGAAGGTTCCGTAGTCAACGTTCGTCGATACAATCACCAATGAGTCGATCCACAGGTACCGGGAACATAGAAAGGAAAAAAGGGTAATTTGAAAATTAGTTTAAGGTAATACATGCCTTGTGGTATGTTCCCACTTGAGCCATTCTCATACACCTGTTTCAAAGAATAGATCTTCCCTGTAGTGCTAAAAAATTCAAAAATTAGTGCAGATGTGAAAACCCATTCCAAAATGAGTTCTACAGAATTCACATCAGATTATTCCACTGACACGATTGTCCAGGTATGAACACAAAAGTCATCTCCAAGCCTACAAAGTCCAGTCAGACAACAGCAACTCGCTCAATGGACAAAGGCCTACTCACCAGGTAGTGGCATGTGCTGCGTAAGAAACCTTGTGCTTTTCAAGATCTTAAGACACATCTGCAAAGTTGCAGAAATCTTAAAAGGTTGGAAATGAAGTTAATAAAATGCTACCACACTACAAAAAAGAAAAAGCACAAAAAAAAAAAAAAAAAAAGTATTGTTTTTTTTTTTTTTTTTTTTTACTTAACCGGCACAGTAACTTCAAAAACTCATTTTGCCACAGTCTCACAGGCATTCCACACTTCAGAGCCATCACTACTAACCAGAGACACATGCACAGTATGTTTCTGCATTGTTACAAACACAACATACAGCCCACCTACTTCAAAGTCCAGCTTTTCATAGTTTTGGAGAGTGTACTGTCACTTTGTTATGATTCCATGTTTTAGATTATCTCCCAAAACGGCCTATCACCAAGCTAGGGTGACTGCAATAAAGCAGTGAATGACTTCATTGTCCATCTAGCTTTATGTACTTTGACTTTAAAGCACAAAGTAAAATAAAACCCACATATCCTAACAGCAGAACCCCTCAGGAATTCTACTTACAATTCTCCTCAATAGCCCAGTTACTGGTTACTAATCAAAATAAAAATAAAGATTGTACCAGGCTTTAACTGTTCTTACAATTTCAACTTTTGAAAAACAAAACACTACAAAACTACTTGAACAGATTTTCGACTATATTCCTTTGAAAGTCTTCAGATGTATAGCTTCTACAAAAAAAGCTAAAAAGAAAATTTCAGGCTTCAGTTATATTACACTAAGAAACTGTTAAATGTATAAACCTACGTCTACACAGAGCTTAAACATGTCAAACTAGTCACCTAATAATGTATTATCTTTTGCCTTCTAGAAAATACTTTTAAGACCAAAATGTTAAGTTCAATTTGAAGAAACCTACCAGTATATCCAGCCATTTATAATGCTAACTTTAATTCACAAGAAGCAGCAAGCAGATTTTAAATGAAGTCTCATACTAAAACCTTAAATTCCTATTTACAAAATAAATCCTATTGAGCTACAAATGCAGCTCCTTTGAGACAAAAGCCTATGGGTGAATTATTAGATTCAATTTAGCTACAATTTTTTTTTCCCACCAAAATGCGGTTGGTTCTTAAGGATCTGTAAAGCCCTATCCCTACAGCGGCCACTCATACCAAAATTCATTTGACTATTTTAAAGCACCTGAGAGGCTATCTCCATATAGATAAAGCATGATTGCATCAAGGGGTTCAGAACAAATGCACACCATCAGTATGCTTAAATTATTGTTGATTTTTGCTACCCTGTAGCAAAGTAGAAACATCAGGTTTTTTTAGATGTGCCTACAGAGAGACCCAACAGGCGGGAAACGACGAGTCAAAACACTAGACAGTTCCCCTTTTCATGGGCTAGACACAGAAACCACAAATAAGGTCAAAGGCCTACCTATCACACTAACATGCTTAAGACTACAAGCCTCAAGTCTGACTCCTACTTATGGAAAACACCACAAAAGGGCACTGTGCCATTTCTCACTCGGATGCAAGAAAACCATATACAATTATCTAACATCTAAAATTTGGATTTGCCATGCACTCGAGGTTCACAAGTGCACAGACAATAAAATGGGAAATACCTATGTACTTATTGCCAAAGAGAATTCCACACACTAACAGCAGCATTGACTCCTCGGTGGCAACCATATCTGTTCAGGTTACCACACATGTTTCTACATTGCCAACGTAGTCCTCAGTATTATATAGTTACACAATGGGGGAACTAAAAGTCCAGTCAGCTACTTTAAAAAGAGAGAAAGAGAGAGGAAAAATAAAATACTCAAGTCGTGAAATTAAGAATCTCCTTTGTACTATGTCCCACAGGATACATTACCATGTCGCTTCCCATCATGGAACCACTCATGGTTGCTGGTGGAACTCCAGGGTTAGCTTCATAACCTATGCCACCACCACCACCTAGTGGTGGAAATTTCTGGCCTCCTGAACCATAGGGATCTAGGAAACAAAAATAGTGGTCACCCGAACAGAATGCTGCTGCTGGACGGCACTATCTGTAACTAAAGTCTCTTGCTTACCTCCCATGTTCATTGTTCCACCACCACCCATTCTCATGTCTCTTTCTCTCTGGGGAGGGAAAAACACAAAAATAAACTCTTAATTACATATGACACCTATACCATATACTCAAGTAGAAAAAAATTTGAACACAAAAAAAATTATCCAATGGGATACACTTCTAATCACAGCTTTTGGGAGGCAGAGGTAGGCCGATCTGTTCAACACCAACCTAGTGTGTAAAGAATTCCAGGCCAGCCAAGGCTAAAGACTTTTCCTCAAAAACCACAACATAATTCAAGGCTCAAAATTCATGTTTTTGTGGCATGCAGTGTCCTGAAAACTGGTTAGACTATCAAAATAAACTATGTGGCATTTGATAAAACAAAAAACAGCCACAGTTTGCAAAGAGTAAATTTTATGCTGATTTCCTCAACTTACTGGATCCATGTAGCCCATCCTGCTGTAACTTTCTTCTCGTTGGCGTCTCATTTGTTCTTCCATCTCACGTTGGCGAATCATCATCTCTTCCTCTCTTCTTCGCCGTTCCTCCTCTTGCCTACAAGTATTTTTCAGGCATATAAACCAGAAAGTATCATCCATGCCTAAAACTTATGAAGCCAAGTGTGATGGCCCTTGCTTTTAAACATAGTACTTAAGATATGGATCTCCGGGGGCTGGCAAGATAGCTTAGCAGATAAGAGCACTGATTGTTCTTCAGAAGGTCCTGAGTTCAAATCCCAGCAACCACTAGGTGGCTCACAACCATCTGTAATAAGATCCGATGCCCTCTTCTGGTGTGTCTAAAGTCAGCTACAGTGTACTTATGTGTACTAATAAATCTTAATTTAAAAAAAAAAAGACATGGATCTCCACTTGAAGGGGCCAGCTAGTGCCATGCAGCAACACCTGCTTCAGAAAAAAAAAACTTGAAAAAGCTAGAAGTCTGTCTTCCAATAAAGTATAAATTAAACTCTTAATGTTCATAAAATAAACTCTCGATCATAATTCTAAACATAGCAGCACTCTGGCAAAGGCCATAAGCTTTTCAAATACAACTTACACTTAGTACTTCTTGTCTACACATCAGAATACATAAGAAGTAAAGGCTGAATTGAACACTATACCTCAACTGCATTTCTTTACGTTTTTGCATTTCTTGACTGTGAAGTTCCTCCATGCGCCTTAATTCTTCCTGGCGTCTCATAAGATCTAAATATTGGAAATTATTTCAGATTTGTGTTAATGAGGCTCTGGACACTTTAAAATGCCGACTAATCTTTACCAATAAAATTCTGAAGCTTTTTCACCTTGGCGCAAAAGATTGGCTTGGTGTTCATGGTAGGCATCTTCCATTTCACTTTCCAATTTGTCTTTCGCATCCTTCATGTTTTTTTCAACTTGTTCCCTTTGCTGTTTTTCCATTTCATCCAAAGATTTCCATCGTTGAGAATATTCATACTCAAATGTGCCATGCTGAGCAAAACGAGGTGGTGTTTCTCTCTCCCTGACAATACATAATTTACACTGAAGCAACTTCTGTATCAGTATCTTTGGACTTTCTAAGAAAACCAGAAACCTTACACCTAGCATGGTTGTTTATGGCTTTTATAACAGCATCAAGGTATGCAGATCTAAGTTCCAGAACAGGCAGTGGTACACAAAAGAAACCCTGACTCAAAAACAAAAACAAACAAAAAACCAAAGACACCAATACATACCCTAATTCCTGTATGAGTATCGCCCATTGTTAAGGCACTTGTAGAACACGCAACATAATAATGTATAATGCCCTGGATTTGATCCCTAGTACCAAGAATGGACACAGAAACCACAAGAGGTAGTCCTTTCCTTACCCTATCATGTTGTTTTTAAGGCTCCCAAGATGCAATCCTGCTAAACGGTGTTAATTGTTTAACCATGAGGTTAATCAAGAACGATACAGTGAAAGGGGCTGGAAAGACAGCTCAGCAGTTCTTCCAAAGGACCAGACCCACAAAGCAACTTATAATAAGAATGGAGGGGGCTGGAGAGATGGCTCTTCCAAAGGACCTGAGTTCAAATCCCAGCAACCACATGGTGGCTCATAACCATCTGTAATGAGATCTGACACCCTCTCCTGGAGTGTCTTAAGAGAGCTATGGTGCATTTGCACATAATAAATAAATCTTCAAAAAAAAAAAAAAAAAAGTGGAAGATATGACCTTGTCTTTGCCACAGTGGGAATGAGACACACAGGTATATACACGCAGACAAACCATACACACACATTAAAAACTAAAATGACTTTGTTTAAAGAAGGGTCTGTCAACATTTCTTCACCATTCATTCCCCTGAAACCTTTGCTTATGTCTAATACCATCTTCTTTATAATCCCCTACCCATTTTTGAGATAAGGTCTCACCATGTAGCCCTAGAACTAGCCTCCTAGACAAATGCTCATGTACCCACGAGTTACTTACCTAAATTGTATTAATTCTAGAAGTAGTAAGTTATGATACAAAACAAAGCAAAAAGCCAAGAAGGCACGGTGATGTATTTCTAAGCCAGTGTGGTCTACAGAGACCATGTGTCTAAACCTAAAGTGAGAGGAAAAACTAGGAGGCAGTGGTGGCACATGCCTTTAATCCCAGCACTAGGGAGACATAGGCCACCTGGTCTATAGTTCTAGGATAGCCAGGACTAGTCAAAGAAACTCTGTGTTGGGGGTGGGGTGGGGGTAAGTAAGCAGAAAAAAAATGATAGAAGAGAAAAAGTAGATAAGAAACACTATCTTCCCTCTTTTCTATAGCCAAACTACTTATCCAGGCTTATTTTTCCCACCAATAACAAGTAGATCTCGTTAAACTTTAGCATGCATCTGGATCACATGTGAATGTTCTTTACCCAACAGCTTCAAGTTATGCCAGATGTGTGGCAGCGCTCTGGAAAGCAGAAAATGGTGGGAACTTACAAAAGGCCAGTTTGGAACTTAGAAAAGCAAGTCCCAGGCAGGATGCCCGGGGGTTACAAAGAAACCCTGTTCTCAGAAAAAAGAGAAAATTTATCTGAGACAGAGATGTGTATTAAGCATATTCAAACAACGCTGTAAAATATATTCATAACACTGGCTTGATGGCTCACATTAGTCAAGACATCTTCAGAGTTTTGGTCAGCCTGGCCTACATAACAGAAAATTCTAGGGCTGGAGGGATGGCTCAGCAGTTAAGAGCACTGACTGCTCTTCCAGAGATCCTGAATTCAAATCCCATCAACCACATGGTGCCTCACAACCATCCATAATGAGATCTGGTGCCTTCTGGGCTATGTGAAGAGGGCTCCAGTGTATTTACATATAACAAATAGATATATCTTTAAAAAAAAAAAATTTTAGACCAACCAGAAATAACCAGACTAAAAAGGTTCTAAAGTCCTAAAAAGTTCTAAGCAGAATTAGAAATCACTAACTTCTCTTTTTTAGAGCACCAAAAAGCTTAGTCTTACTTTTGATACATTGGATTCTTCTGGGCCAGTTTTTCAGGAAGACCATCTTCATCATCTAACTGTTCAAGTGGTTCCACAATGACTGGACGAGGAGTCCTAGTAACAGAAACCATTCCTCGTCTTAATTTCCAATTTAATTTCAACTACCCCTTAAAATTATAAAAATTTTTTTAGCATGAACTAAAGACAACTCACGTTGTCAGTAGGAAGACACCTTCACTGCATCTTTCAAATGCTTTTCTTGCTGCTGGCTTGGAAGCAAACTCAACAATGCCTTTCCCTGTAGATCTTCCGCGATCATCCACAATGACAACAGCCCTTTCAATAGGACCAAACTGGCTAAAGGCCTCTTCCAAAAGTTCATTGGAAACATAAGGAGAGAGATTCCGAACAGATAGGGCTGCTGCGTGTGTGGCAAACCGAACCCGAAGCTGTCTACCTCTCATGGGCGTATCATCAAGCTCAGCTTTGGCGATTTCAGCCAAGGCTCTAGATTCCTGTAAATGTCAAAAACATTTTAAACAACTCCAAAACTGGCTAGTGCTCAATCTGTCATAACCCATCCTCCTCCTACTGCTCAACAGCCATCTTCACGACTCCTCCCAGCACCCCGAGGGCTGAAGGGTCTGTCTTTGAGGCCTCGCCTCAATGTACACTATGCTGATTTATATCGATGAAAAACTTAAAAGGCCCGTTAATTCTTCCCATTTAAAACCATGCCTTCAAAACTTTTACAAAAAGAAACAAATTACACTCACAAGCTTAATGAACCCGAACCCTTTGCCTTTGTTGATAAAAACTTCTCCTGGTTCTCCGTATTTAGCAAACAGTCTTTTGAATTCATCCTCTGTGATATCAGCAGGAAGGTTCCCCACAAACAACCGACAGCGCTGTGTGTAAGTTTTTTCTCCAGGCCTCCGCAAGAGAGACAAGTTGGCTTTGAAACCCTAATGAAGAAACCGGACGGATTTCACACACCAATCAAAACAGGGGGGGAAAATCTAGTTGTCCAAAAATAGGCGATCATGAATCAGTAGCGATTTTCCCTTTTTTCCATGAAGACTACCAGGTTGTATCATATTTGGGGATCCAAGAGGATCACTAAATTCTAATTAGTCAATAATGAAACAGAGTATACAAAATGCTTTGAAACAAACCCGCCCTGATTAGCAAACGCCCATCAATACAGTACTCTGACGTCAACAAATAGATCTAAATGGAGACTAGGAAGACGGCACCAAGATGCCAAGTGTTCTCCAACAGCAGAGGCCTCCCACACGCACTAGTTGGGTCCCAAGGGACCGGGACCGCAAGCCCCTAGCAGTCCACGTACCGCGGCCCTCCCGCTGGAAGCCAATCCCTAGCGGACTCCACAGCCCGCCGCGCGGCCGCCCCGCCTTCGCAAGCATGCGCAGGAGCGCTTCCGGCAGGGGACAAAATGGAGGCCTTCGAGGCCGCGGGCGGGGGGAAATAAACGCCAAGGGGAGGCAGGCGCCGCCATCTTAGGGAAACGGACAGCTAGCTCGAGAACCCACTCACCTCCGAGTCGGATATCTTTTCCTCTGTGCGAGGGCCCGGTCCTCCGGGAGGGGGACCCTGGTGGTGCTGCTGGTGGTAGGGTGCGTGATGCTGCCGGCCCCCGCGGGGCTCCCCGCCACCTCGGTGTGGTGGCTTCGGGTGGCCACCAGGAGCGCCCATGCCCGGGCCACCTCCAGGCTTAGGCCCACCGGGCATCTTGCCGCCTTTCGGACCGCCAGGGCCCGGCCCTGGCTTAGGCCCCGGCCCGGCGCCCCCAGCGGGCGGGGGCGGAGGGCCACCGGTCTGTGGAGGGGTTGTTGAGACTCCGCTGCTCGGCGTCGAGGGGGCAGGCGGTCCGGGGGCCGTGGAGGGGACGGCAGGCGGCGGAGTCGGGGTAGGACCCGGGCCCGGCGGAGCGCCAGTGGTCGGGGGATTGGCGGGCGGAGCCGAGACGGCCGGAGGCGGCGCACTGCTCACTCCGGGCGCGGAGCCGGGGCCTTGGGGGACGACCGGCTTGGATTCCTGCGGCGGAGGCGGGGGCTGTTGATGGGGCGGCTGGTGCGGCGGAGGCTGCTGGTGCGGCGGGGGCTGCTGCGGCGGCGGCTGCTGCGGAGGAGGTTGCTGCTGCTGCTGGTGCGGAGGTGGAGGCGGGAGCGGTGGCTTCGGGCCGCCAGGGCCCGGGCCCATGGGGCCGCGGTTCTGGTTGAGGCCCATGCCAGGCGGCGGAGAGCGGAAGTCGTGGAGGCCGCCGCGGCCACCGCCTCCTCCACGCCGATGAAAGCCTCCACCGCCACCACCGCGACTCCGGAACCGATCCCGAGACATATCTGTAGTCAAGGGGCGGTCGAGGCAGAAGCGAAGAAGTCGCTCAGGGAACGTGGTGGCCACCTTGCCTCGCACAAAATGGCGGACGACACAAGCTGCGCGCCGCCTTTGTCCTCTTCTTAAATAGGACAGTTCGGCCCGGACCGCCCTCCCTAGATTGACAGCTGGAACAGCCAATAGCAAGTACTGTACTTGATGATGAACCTTAAGTTTTCCCTATTGGCTCCCTAGTGAGAGGCGGGCGGTAGGGAGGGCTGGGGTTTCCATTTGACCTATGAACGGATAAGAAATTGTCTATACGCCTTTGTGATTTGTTGGAAGAAATTTGAATGGGCATGCCCTGCAACTTTCTCGTGAAATCAAATATCAAGGGCCCTATCAGCTCTTGATAGCACTGAAAGGCTATTTTCTTTCCTCTTATGAGTAGTCCGCTATTCGTGTCTAGAAAAACATGTTCACTGGGTTCGAAGTTATGAAGTGAACTCCTGCTGTCTCTTCGTCCTTTGCCAATGAAGTTAGAGTAAATTTCACAGAGTTTAAGCACAACGGATTTATTTAGCAGATTGGCAAACACGTGAGCCCATAATTTGGGAGGAGGAGGCACTAATAATCAGGACTGCAAGTTTATCTTACATTATCACCTACATTGAGTTCGAAACCAGCTTGAGCTACATGAAGAATAAGAGAAGGAGGAAGAGGAGGGGGAGGAGGGGGAGGGGGAGGAGTAGAAGCAGAAGCAGAAGCACACTAGAAGCAGAAAGAAGGACCTCAAGTTCAAAGCCAGCCTAGGCTGCATAGTAAGTTCCAGGACAGAGAGCCAGGGCTACACAGAGAAACCCTGTCTCCAAAAAAATAAATGAATAAATAAAGTGATTTTAAAAAAATAGTCGATAACAACACAAGTTTGTTGTAATACTACAAAATTTGCCGTTAGGCTTAAGTGAATGTAGTCTCTGACCAAGAGGAAAAAGAGGTAAGAGAGCTGAGGACACAGCCCTTGGGGTTATGGCTTGTGTGACATGCACAGGCTCACTGTAATCTCCAGCATTGGGGTAAATGAGGTAGATGTGACTCCATGTGTACATACAATAACAATTTACAAGCATAAATCACGAGAGAGGAACATGAGTGTTTCTATTGGTTTTGGTTTTTCAAGACAGGGTTATTCTGCACAGCTCTGGCTGTCCTAGACCTAGCTCTATAGACCAGACTGGCCTCAATCTCAGCCCTCCTCCCAACTCTGCCTCCCAAGTGCTGGGACTAAAAGCATGCATCCACCAGGTCAGCTGAGATTTTTTTATTCCCTCCATTTAACACTTCATAAACATAGGCACGTTAAAAATTAGCTGGGTTTTAACTGGGATTGAGGCTGGTACATGCCTTTGATCCCAGCAGGCATAAGGTAGAAACAGACATATCTCTGAGTTCTAGGCCAGCCTGGTCTACACAGTGAGTTTCAGGCCAGCAAGAAAGCTACATAGTAAAACACTGTTGAAAAAAAAAATGTTTATGCATGCTGAGGCCATAAGTCAGTAGTAAAGTGCTTGGTTAACCTACTTGAGGCCCTAGATTTACTCAGCCCATAAAAACAAAGCTAATGTTTTGTTGTTGTTTTGTTTTTCTTTTATGATATTTAGGTATCTATAAGTATTGGGATGAAAACAACCAACTGGCAGCATCTCTTTTCCTTCAAATTTCCCAAACCCAATAGTGCTGAGCAAGCAAGATGGTTGGTTCATCACATACAGGTCCTGCTACCAAGCTTGACAGTTTGAGTTCAGTCACTCAGACCCACATGGTAAAAGGAGAGAACCAACTCCTGCAAGCCCGGTTGACCTCTGGAGTTCACACATGTCCACAGATGCATGTGCCCACAAACTACAATCTCTATTCTTCCCTCATACCTTGGAACCCAAGGTAGGCAACTGTCTACCATCCAGACACCCCCTGCCTATACCCTTTAATGTCCCTCCTAGTTATTGTCTTTCTTCTTATTTTTACTTTAGTTTTAAGACAAGGTCTCTATATAACCCTGGCTGTGCTGGAGCATGCTATGTAGAAGAAGCTGGCCTTGAACTCATAGAGATACACCTGCCTCTGCCTCCTGAGTGCTGAAATGAAAGGTGTGAGCTACACACTTAGCTTTGAAGTGTTTTATTTATTTTATGAGTACATTGTCTCTGTCTTCAGACAGACCAGAAGAGGGCATCAGATCCCATTACAGATGGTTGTGAACCATCATGTGCTTGCTGGGACTTGAACTCAGGACGTCTGGAGCAGTCTGTGCTCCTAACCTCTGAGCCATCTCTCCAGCCTGATTTGAAGTCTTATATTGAGGAAATTGTTTCATCTGTCTTAGATAGTATTGTTGCATACAAAGTAAGGAATGCCCTCTCCTCTACACTAATCTGATAAAATGACTTCAAAAATTCCCTCTCATAGAGACCGAGGTTGTCACATTAAATAACTACTTTGTTTTGTTGTTTTATTTTCTACAGTTTGGGGAGGGGGCATGCACACACATCTTACACACACAAACAAAAACAAATGGCAGTCTAAAATCACCCAAGTGTTATTTATATCCTAGGAGATAAAAGGTGTTTAGTCAGAAGTCTAATCAGTATATCATAGAAAGTTTGTAATATAGCTAAGAAGAAAAATAAGTAAATAAATAAAATAACGACTCAGTTTTGAAATGTGTAGTGAATATTGTACTTGAGTGACATGTAGAACAATTTTCACCTTGTAGCACTCTGAACGCAGGTGATCTTACCATTAAACACTGTAATTGCGCCTGGTGGTGGTGGTGGTGGTGGTGGTGGTGGTGGTGGTGGCACACAACTTTAATCCCAGCACTTGGGAGGCAGAGGCAGGCAGATTTCTGAGTTCGAGGCCAGCCTGGTCTACAGAGTGAGTTCCAGGACAGCCAGGGCTACACAGAGAAACCCCGTCTCGAAAAAAAAAAGCTTGGCTTAGATATGCCAGCCCCTTATGTCTCACCAAGGCTGGGTGACCCTGCAGAGTAAGAGACAAAGATATTGGAAAGTAGATTAGACTCAGGACTCAGCTTCATTCAACATTACTACCAGCCATTGGGTATTGATGCATTTCCATTAAGTCCTGCCTTATGAGAGACATAGTGACATTTTAGAGACATTGTCTAGCCTTGTATTCCAGAAAGCATCAGAGAATAGGACTGCCAGCCTATACGAATAATAAGGATAGCTGCAGCAGCAGCAGCAGGATCACAGGCCCTCTCAGTCCCATCCACACACCCAAGTGGCTTGTGGGTTTGTTCCAAGCCTGCCCTGCACCTGTCAGGTAACCTCCTCCCTTGAGACACTCAAGATTTTCCTCCTCCCTGCTTTTCCTGCCCGCCCCACTCCTGCAGATGTTCCACATATTGTACACAAACATGCAGCACTAAAGAGTCCACACAGTGTGTCAGCCCCAGCCTCTGACCTTTGCCTTCCAACTTGTATTTGGTTCTTCTTCTTTTTTTTTTTTTTTTTTTTTTT